>CAUYQV010162762.1:0-77445 GCA_963574575.1 Galagoides demidoff | reverse complement strand
AACAACAATGATGGCTGCAACCAAAAAATGGGCGGGCGTTGTGGCGGGCGCCTGTGGTCCCAGCTACTTGGGAGGCGGAGGCAGGAGACTCGCTTGAGCCCAGGAGTTGGAGGTTGCTATGAGCTGTGATGCCATGGCACACTACCCAGGGGTATTGCTTGTGGCTCCGTCTCAAAAAAAAAAAAAAAAAAAAACATGCTCAGTGCCAAGAAGATGCATAAGAACCACTGAAAAACTAACCCAGGAAAAAACAGGGAAAAAAAGGAAAATGATAATAGGTAACTATGTGCCAGACACTAGGCTAAGTACTATAAAATATATATTTTTTTTGAGACAGGACCTCAAGCTGTCCCCCTGGGCAGAGTGCCATGGCATCACAGCTCACAGCAACCTCCAACTCCTGGGCTCAAGTGAGTTTCCTGCCTTGGCCTCCCGAGCAGCTGGGACCACAGGTGCCCGCCACAGTGCCTGGCTATTTTTGGTTACAGCTGTCATTGTTGTTTGGTGGGCCCAGGCTGGATTTGAACCTGCCAGCTTGGGTGTACATGGCTGGCACCTTAGCCACTTGAGCCACAGGCACCGAGCCAGTACTATAAAATATTATCACTATTCTCTATTTACAAATAAAGTTATGTCCCCAGAGATGTTAAGTAACTTGTCGTGGACATGGACACACAGCTTGTAAAGTAGTGGACCCAAGATTGGAAACTAGGTCTGTGTAACTCTAGAGGGTGAGATCCAAAGAGATGAAGCTAGTATCTAAAAAAATCTCAACCTTTTATTGCTTGGTTGTACCATGAGAGAGGAAAAAAGCAAAAAAGTAGTAACAGAGTTCTCACTATGGATTCTGTGCCTCCAGAATTAGAATTACTTAATTCAGTTCGTTCATGTATTCATTCATTTAATTATATAATCTGTATGTTAAGCATGAGTTTTTTTATGTTCACTTTAGATCCTTCAAAAAACCCACCAAGGGCAAAAGGGGTCTTGGTGTGCCAGATGGAGGTTTTACATAAATCATCTGAACTGAACAGTAAACCTGTTGGTGGAAAGGAGGCAACTAGAAAGAGCATGCTGAAGATGTTTCTTAAATTAAACCTGTTTCTTAGGTATATACCCAGAAGACCCAAAATCACGTTACAATAAAAATATTTGCATCAGAATGTTTATTGCAGCCCAATTCATAATTGCCAGGTCATGGAAGAAGCCCAAATACCCATTTATCCATGAATGGATCAATAAACTGTGGTATATGTACTCCATGGAATACTATGCAGCCCTAAAGAAAGATGGAGACTTTACCTCCTTCATGTTTACATGGATGGAACTGGAAAATGTCCTTCTTAGCAAAGTGTCACAAGAATGAAAGAGAAAGTATCCAATGTACACAGCCCTATTATGAAACTAATTTATAGTTCTCAAATGAAATCTACAACCTAATTCTAGCCCAAGAATATGGGGAGGGGGTGGGGAGGGAAGGGGAGAAGGGCAGATAGATGGAGGGATGGTGATTGGAAAGATCACCTATATGGTCTGTCTAACAAAAGTACAAGTGAATTTTTCTAGAACTAGACTATAAATGTTTTAACAAAATAACTAAGTAAATGACACAAAGTCTATGTTAACCAGTTTGATGAAAATATTTCAAATAGTATATGAAAACACTACACTGTACCCCCTGTTTGCATTAATGTATATAGCTATCATTTAAAAAAAGAAATAAAAAATCAAATTACATAACCAAAAGCATGTAATATTTTAAAAATAACATTAACATTTTAGCATAAAACTACTGCCACAAAAGGAATTCCTTCCACTAGTAAGAAAGACTACCCATGCACATAAGGTTCTTAGTAATTTAGCTACTGTGGTAAAAAAGACAGCTAAAAAGAGAACAATGAAGTCAAAAGGAAAAGCCAGCTAGTCGAAGGTTTTTTTTCCTTTCTCTTTTGGAGCAATGCCTTGTATTTCGCTGGAAGTTTAAAGCTAAGTCTTGACCATATAAGGCTTCGGGATTCCCATGGATGGAAAGGCAGAGAAAAAAGTCAAATCTAAAACCTTAAAATACACGGACTATACTACCAAAAGAAAAAGTTCATTTTTTAAAATTCTAGTTTCATTTAAACATATTCTCATAGATCATCCCAAAAATGTTCCTGCAAATTATAATCAAATTCACAAAGAATATATATAAATCGCTGAAATTTCCTTTGGAAAACAAAAACTTTTGATGGAAATCGTCTTAAAGTCTTTCACACATTCTCCCATCATTTTAAACAAGTACAAAAAAAAGTAATTTAATTTTTTCTATTAGTTCATTATGTCATCAACTATTAAACTGCTATTACATAACAACATCCTTGTAGCCAACAGTTTATGTAGCTAAACCGATACCTAATATGCCTTTTGGGAATCTGTTTGCTTTTAATAGGTTTTCTGTTCCCCATCTTGCTTTCACCTCTTAAAATCATATTCCATTCTAATTTGTAGCTCTTTTTGTTAAACATTTTTTAAAAAGTAGTCTAAAATAAGAATACATAGAAATTATATGAGGACTTCTGAGTAAAATAAAAGTACTTGGGCTGAAGTGTGTGGATTCTGCAACTTCTGTGTCAGTTCTATGAGTAATGCTTATTTCCCAAATATTTTTTAGGTCATAAAGTTTCCAAGATGGGGAAAAAATTTATTAGAGAAGTTATACCCTGTAAGATATAGCGGACTGACCTAAAAGAAAGTAATACCAAAAATGACTACTGCTCAAAAAAGAAAACGAATAAATGTGGTTGGCAATGTTTCTTTGCGTGAAGATGATTAAGAACGGCAATTATACGCAGCAACTCCTGCAGATAATTTCAGAGTTCCTAGGGAAAAAAATAGTGGCAACTCTAAAAAAAGCTGAAAAGGCCCTGAGCTAACAGTTTATCTTTGTATTATTTATACTGCATTCTCAACTTGCATACACATGGACTATACAACAAAATGTTAGAAAATCACTTTGTGACTTAATTTTAAGTGCTGTAAAACACAAAAGGGGAGAAGAAGACGCTTATTTTACAAAACTTAGTTATATTTAAAGCTCACTGGAATGTTATGTCTGATACAAATGGAACAATACTGCCTGGTACAGCTATTTCATACTACTAAGGGAACTATATAAAGAAGACAATGAGGTAAAACCCAAAGTCTGTATTTATTGCAATAATCAACTTCCTCCTTCCATGTAACACCTTTCAAAAGACCAAAAAACAGTTCTTGACTTCAATGCCCTTCACCAGCACTGCTGCACTATTCAGATCTTTGTAACAATCACTAAGTATCTACCAAGTGTTAAGTACTGTATGTTGGGCATACAAAATTGAATCATGACTAAGACAGATCCTTATGAAGTATGTATATCATTTTAACAGGGGGATAAACAAAAAACATCACCTATGTCTAATACGAGAAGTGCAATGTTTTGCAGGCACTCAGATAACAGGCAATAGCCTAAGTAGGAGAAAGTTCTGAAAGGAGATTCCTAATCTACGTCTTCAAGGATAAACGGTGAAGGTTAAAACAACTGCTTCCAAAAAGATGAGAGGAGCAGTATATCAGAGAGCATCGCTCTACATCCTCAAGCTACATAATAAAAGCATAAAATATTTCCTTATTCTACCTTCCAGATCTCCTCCTCTTTTCCCTCACTTTTTACTACACATTCAAACATACAGCAAATGTGGCAGAATTTTACAGTGAACACATATCTATCCACCATCTAAATTCTATCAGCATGTTAGTACTTGCTTTAGTACACTCCTATCCAACTAGTCACTTCTTTACACATTCATTATCAATACAAATACCTTAAAAGTACCAAAAAAGTCAATCTGTAAAAGATATTTCTCATTATATAATTTGGCTTATGTAGCAAGTAGCATTCAATATTTTGTTTCATTTTCCTCTGATGCAAAATTTAGATACAATGAAATGCAAAGATCTTAATACACATTCACTGCTTTACCAATTAGCATAATACCTATTGAAATTTAGAATATATCATCATTACAAAAAATTTTCCCATCTCCCTTTCTAGTTAATCTCTCCCATTCAGAGCCAACTATTGCTCTGGATTTTTTTCCCCCCACCATAAATAAGATTCGGCCAATCTAAAATTTCATGTAAATGGAATCTTGGAGTTTATCCTTATTTTGTGAAAGGCTTCTTTAAGCAAAATGTTTATGAGATCCATTCATGATGCTGTAGGTACCAAGTAGTTCATTTCTTTTTAATGCTGAGTTAAGTATTCTCTTGTCTAGTATACTATAGTTTATCCAGTTCCCAATAGATGTAATAAAATGCCTGGGCTGTTTAGTTTTCGACTAGTACTAATGAAGCTGCTATGAACATTCTGGTGCAAGTCTTTTTAGAACTTATGCTTTCTTTTTCTCTTGGGTAAACACAGGGAAAGGAGTTTTGGGGTAGGCGTAGTGTATGTTGATTTGTATAAGAACTGCCATTTTCACAAGGTAACTACCAACTTAACATCTCTACCAACAGTAAGAGCACCAATTGCTCCAATATTTGATGATGTAAAGTTTTTTCATTCTGGCCTCTATATTTAACACTCTACTCCCTCCTCTTTTTAACGTAATTGTCATTGCACTCATCTTATTCTACATGGTATTACTTATGTACTCGCCTTGCCTCTCTTCAACTGTATACTTCTTGATGTTATGAACTGTATGTTCACCATCTTTTTTCTCCCACAATATTTAGAGCAGAGTGTTTTACACATGCTGGAAAAATAAATATCAGCTTAAATGAATTATATAATAACATTTACTTGCCCTTCGTGTTTTGAATAAACCAAGGGAAAAATACCAAAAGGCAGATCTGTGAAATAAGGTTATTGATAATTGAGGATTGGCAACTAACTACCCTTCAATTTTACCAGGTCCTCTGTTAAGAGGCAAAACACCACTATTATGATGTCATATCCACATATATACAGAAACATACAGAAGTAGAATATAAAGTCCATAGACACTCCACAAATGCAGAGATTTTTGTCTTTGCTCACTAATGAATTCTAGTACCTTCCAGAGTATGCACACAAATATTTGTTGAATACATACAACATACAAATTTCCATAAATGTGCCTTTCTAATAAATGGTAATGAGCTTAAATAAATCATGAAAATAAAGCTTCTTACAGATATAGTTAACAGTCTTGAACCCGTGAGTATATCCTTCCAGATATAGATTTAGATTTCTGTTCAGGATTTTAAAATATTTTTCTAAGGTAAATCTTCATGCAATCTGGAATAGTAATTCTATTTCATGTAGGTACCTGACTTTGTGATGCATATCACTGAATCTTGAGGGAAGAAGGCTCCAGAGTGGTTATCCCTGATGTAACAATTCAACCTGATAACCAATGGGATGTCATATACCATTAGTATAGAAAAATTGTCCACCTATTAAAAGTTTAGCCACTCATCTGGGTTTCCATGCATCAAATAAATTAGGAGGGCAATTTCCAAACGTTCAAGTCTCTTCAAATTCATAAAATGAAGTCTCTGAAACAGGTCATTGTGAAGAGAATCCTTCATACCATGAAACATTCCTGAAAGCCTAGCAATCAATATTCTTGGTAGTATGATGTGCTAGGTGCTAAGGCTACAAAGACAAAAATCAAGGAACTTACAGTATTTCAGTGAAAGAAAAAGTCAAGTAAATACGCAATTACAAAACTGTTGTAAGAGCGCAAGAAGTCTCTAGATCAGGAACAAATTAGCATAAGCTTCTTAGCAGAAGTAACTGCTTCAGATACCTGATTATATGAGCCAGAAAAATAGGAGTCAATCTTGAAGGAAAACTTTAGTAGTAGTTATGCTTAAAAGCCAGCTTTCTCCAAAGCAAACGGTCCCTTTCACAAGTATTACTATGGTTACTAAAAGACAGGTGAAAGACACTGGGTTGCTGACAAGACAGCTGAAGGGCACTTGAGTTGTTTTCAGTTCTTGGCGATTATAAATAAAGCCACTAAGAAAATTTACATAAAGGTTTTTGTATGGAAATATGTTTCCATTTCTCTTGAAGAAGCAAAAAAGCAAGTTTGCTTCTATTTCACTTGCTCCTTACTTCGTGTGAGTGCAACAACCAAAAACCCAAAATACAACCATATACAGAACAACTTCATAGCTTCCTTAATGATAAATATCACCGTGCAATAACACAAAGGTTACTTCCCTACTGGAAATAGGATATGCCCCAAAATAAAGACAGGAAGAAGATGGAAAATAAACAAAAGCAAAGTAAAAATGGACTAAGATCCAAAGAGATCCTACTGTATTTTTTAACTTAATCACTCAATAATTATTTGCTAAGAATTCACTATGAGCCAGGCACTGTGATAAATGCTTGTGCTTCACTGGTAGGCAAATAAGTAAACAAATAATTGCATTAATTACACTGTAAGAGAAGAGGCATGAAATAATAGGGTGCTAACAGTGAAAGATGAGTTTTAGTAGAGTATGACAAGAAGGAGGCAGGGAAGACTTCTCTCAGGAAATTAAAAAAGAGGAAGCGTGCGTTAGTCAAGAGAAAGTGAGGCTGAGGGGCAGACCTACTGTTCAGGAGAAAGGAAACCCCACAAGGGCTGAGGAGGGAATTAACTCAGCATACTGAAGGCTCTGAGGGAGGAAGGGTTCTGTTGCTAACACAAGAGACTACAAAGGCAGCACATCCTGACAGCTCTTGTTAAGGATTTGGGATCTTATTTCCTAACAAACCCACAACTACTCTATACATCATCTCACATTTCTTTTAAGAGGGATACAGAATTCAAAACAGATTTCCATATCAAGTCTACAGTGTTTCTAACAAAGAGCACCATTTCCTCTGAGCGGCAACTGTTCTCTGTTCCTAATAACATCAGTACCACTGCTAACAGGAGAACACTTTCTCTGAAACCCTTTCATTAGTACCGGTATATATTATACATCATTTCCTACATTCAGTATTTCATTCAATCTTCATAATAAATTGGTCTGACTTCTCTAGCAAATTTGTGCTAGTATCTTGAAATCTCTGATCTTTCAAATTAAGAAAATAGTGGAATTATTATTTTAAAATTATATAATATTCAGTTCAATAGACATCCATTTGCATGATACACAAAAGTTACCAAATGGTTTTGAAAGAGACTAGATGCCAAACTTTCAAACTTAAAACATTCTTGTGTTTATGCATTTACTTCATAAAGTCATTTTTAACTGATCACATTTAAAATATTAATAAAGGAGAACCTATATTTTTGTATTACAGATTAAGTATTCTTAATCAGAAAATCTGAAATCCAAAATGCACCAAAAGCTGAAACTTCTTGAGCACCAATACACCTGACCTCATGTGAAGGATTGCAGTTAAATCATAGGCCCACAACCCATATTTTCTTCCACTTCCAGAAAGGAAAAAAGAACTTCTCAGAACTCGTTAGCTGGTTAGCTGCAACTTACGATCTTTTCTGTGGACGCCCACAAAAGACAATAAAATGGCACCTATGGGGTGGCGCCTGTGGCTCGAAGAAGTAGGGCGCCAGCCCATATGCAGGAAGTGGAGGGTTCAAACCCAGCCCTGGGCAAAAACTTCAAAAAAAAAAAAAAAAAAAGGTATCTGTGTGTGTAACAAAATGACTGCTTATTGGTAGCATCTAAATTCAGTCAAAAGTGATGGTGATGCCAAACAACCACAGATGCCCCCCATGGGTGGCTGCAATGGGGACACCTTTGCTTTCCAATGACTTAATGTACACAAACTTTGTTCCATGCACAAAATTATTAAAAACATTATATAAAATTACCTTTAGACTATGTGTATACATATAAACACAAATGAATTCTGTGTTTAGATTTGGATCCTACCTCTAAGATCGCTCATTATATATGTGCAAATATTATAAAATCTAATACCCCCCCCCCAACTCTGGAAACACTTCTGGTCACTCCCAAGCACTTTGGATAAAAGATACTCAATTTCTGCCACAATCTGGATCTTGATACTTCGGTCTTTCCACTTTCATGTTTATAAACTTTTATCTATTTTGCTTATTAAGATTAATTTCTTGAGAAAATGAAGGTAACTATAATTACGATCATGATTTTTACAAAATATGGAAAATAGTCATTACATACTATTTCCATTTGGCTGATTCACCTTTCTCTCTACTCAATAAATTTGCCACATCAGATTTTTCCCTGCTAAAAATCTGCCTATTCACATCATCTACAAAAAAGAAAGTAATTACTTTTATGTAAAATTTTTCTTTTTTTCCCCCCAATTCTGGACAAAAACAAAATGACAGCATTTATGTACAGCTTAATTACACAGAGAAATCCTGCATCCCCAAACAGACTGGAAATTCAAAGCCAGATGCTTTCACTATGAGCCCCACACCTAACAGTCTGGAAGAGAGTCATTACTCAAATACTAGCTTCCTTTCCCCTTTGGTGGGAAAGGTTGTGCTAAGTACTTGCACACATAAGTTCACCCTCCTGTGACCCTACTGCAAAAGATTATCAATTCCCCTTATAATCTCTGAGGAGGAAAGGACTCCAATAAGTAGCTTGTTCCAGTGGTCAAAGTTCTTCCCTTCAGATTTCCTAGCTCTCTGTATCTTGGATACCTCATCTCACAATACAATATTTTATTAAGCAATTAACTGCTTAATAAACTTGACAATATCTGTAGCTTTCACTTGTTTCATATTCAACTCTGAGAGGCCCACAGCTCTAGGTGACTGGTGTTGACAAAGGCCAAAAGGCAGTCAACCTATTTAACAAAAGTATGTATGGTACAGAAATAGAAAGCAAGGTGGGAAAACAACTGTTGTTTAGTTCTCCAAAATGCACTGATGCATCCTCACTTTGAGTGAACGCCAAGTCTACACAAAAGGATGTTCAAATATAAAATAAAAACATTTCCAAAACCTAAAATAATGAAATTCATGTTTGAAAATCCACTTTAGCACCTTATATACAGTAATTCAATTCACCCATGGTTTGACTAATCATTCCTTCGGCTGCCATGTTATTTAAATAATCTTTCTTCACGAATTCCACTCATGTTTTAACTACCGCTATTATTTTCCTGCTTAGTACACCTAACAGCCTTCTAACATTTTTTTAAAAGCTATTCTGCAAAGTGTGCAAACATGTAAACAAAATAAAATTGGAAAGCCCACTAAATCCAAAGTAAGCACCACCGGAGGTTATAACACAAAATTCACAATAATTGAAAACCTGAAGTATATGAAAGAGAGGCATACATTACTTATGCAGTCCAAATCTTTTTTTCTGTCATTCCTGTTAATCATTTTCCAGGATTATACCATCCACATTTCACAAAAGGGTAAACAAGCTCAAAAGGGTTAATAAAAACAAAAAGCTAGTAAGTGGTACAGGGAGGAGTTAAACCTAAGATACAAAACCAGTGTTCTTACCACAAGCCTTCCAGCCACTTATAAGCCTTAAATTTGACTCTTTGTTATTTGGTATTACAACTATCTTTCCAATTAGACATTTTTGTTTCAACATTTGATAAAGTTTTGCTTCCTTAATTTACATTGCTGTAGAAGAAGCCACTGAAAAAAATTATGGAACAAACGGACACATTTTAAAATTTACATAGAATGCTAAAAATTATACCTCTACACTCAACTAGAAGGGGCAAATGACATGTGTACAGTGCAGGCAAGGAAAGTGTAAACCAGACTCCCATTTCTAGTGCGAAATTAGATTGGCATAATCCTTTGGGAGTTAATTGGGTAACACTTATAGCAAGAGGTTTAATATACTCCTTTACTTTGACCCAGAAGATTCAGTTTTGAGAACCTAAGCTAAGGAAATTATCCAACTTGCACTGAAAAAACTCTTACACATCAAAATTCTCATCAAAACATTAGTGCCAGGCTGGGAGCAGTGGCTCACACCTATAACCCCAGCACTTGGGAGGCTGAGGTGGGTGGATTGCCAGAGCTCACAGGTTTGAGACCAGCCTGAGCGAGAGCAAGACCTCGCCTCTAAAAATAGCCAGGCATTGTGGCAGACGCCCGAAGTCCCAGCTACTTGGGAGGCTGAGGCAAGAGAATGGCTTGTGCCCAAGAGTTTGAGGTTGCTGTGAGTTATGACCCACAACACTCTACTCTCTACCAAGGATGATAAAGTGCTCAAAAATAAACAAACAAAAAATTTGCACCAGAACAAGCGTGCAATAAATACTTGCTGGTTGAATGAATAAATAAATAAATGAGTGAGCTGGGATTAATGAAAACTTAAGACACAGAACTGGAATGGTTAAGAAAATTATGAACATCCAAATTTAATATTATTTTTTGATAAAATCAAGAAAATCAGCTCTGTAGTTACGTGGGAATAAAACTGAAACTGTATAATATAATCACAAGTATACTAAAAACTGACAATGTATATAAAAATACACACAAAGCATATAAAAATACACAAACACATAAAAACAAGACAAAGGAAATATGCCAATATATTTACATAGGGTAGTGTGCCAAGGATAATTTCCTTTCTTTCCTACTTCTTATTTCCACCTTTTCTTGGGAAGACACATGACCATAAATGTTTGTTTACGCTAAAAATCCCTGCATATTTAGCAAGTATCAAAGGAAAAGAATCAGCTTGCTTTTCACTGCTTACTGTATACAAGGCTGATTCTACTTCATAAATTATCTCAGGAAGTTTCTTTACATCCATGTACAATTAAATTTTATTTTATTAAGTCAAATACACATAGATCATGAATACATTTATGCATATGTGGGGTACGATGTGTTGATTTTTTTTAAATACAATCTGACGTGGTTACATCAAAACAATCAACATAGCTTTAGTTTCATTTACTTGATTATTGTGTTCATAATTAAATTTTAAAATGTTTTTGTTAATACATAAATATCTCTGGCTACTCCCACTCAATGGTCTCTTACATAAACTAGTATGAGGAAGTCGGGTGTTAAGAGTACAGCTGCCGGCTTGGCACCTGTGGCTCAAGTAGCTAAGGCAGCAGCCACATACACCAAAGGTGGCAGGTTCCAACCCAGCCCAGGCCCACCAAACAACAATGATGGCTGCAACCAAAAAATAGCCGGGCATTGTGGAGGGCACCTATGGTTCCAGCTGCTTGGGAGGCAGAGGCAAGAGACTTGCTTGAGCCCAGGAATTGGAGGTTGCTGTGAGCTATGATGCCACCGCACTCTACCCAGGGGAATAGCTTGAGGCTCTGTCTCAAAAAAAAAAAAAAAAAAAGAGTACAGCTGCCATCTAGAGGAAAGCCTCTATGAAAAAGATTAAAAAGAAAGCTAAAAATGTCCTTTGTGATATCTGCCAATTATCATAAGAGATTATTAAGACCAGGCCCTGCCCTTTTCTCAGTCCTACCGGAACTCAATTTGCTCATGATTTTCAATTTACAATAAACATATTTTCACTTTTGAGGACAATTAAAAAGATAAAACTGTTGGGCAGGGTCGGGTGGCTTACCCCTATCTATAATCTCAGCACTTGGGAAGCCGAGGTGGGTGGATCACTTGAGCTCACAGGTTCAAAACCAGCCTGAGCCAGAGCGAGACCTCATCTCGAAAGATAGCCAGATGGGGCGGTGCCTGTGGCTCAAAGGAGTAGGGTGCTGGTCCCATATGCTGGTGGTGGCAGGTTCAAACCTAACCCTGGTGAAAAACTGCAAAAAAAAAAAAAAAGGAAAGATAGCCAGGTGTTTTGGCAGGTGCCTATAGTCCCAGCTACGTGGGAGGCTGAGGCAAGAAGAACTGCTTGAGACCAAGAGTTTGAGGTTGCTGTGAGCTATGATGCCACTGTACTTTACCAAGGATGACAAAGTGAGACTCTGTCTCAAAAAAAAAAAAAAAAAAAGGATAAAACTGTTCTCTAGACCTACCTTTAAAATTGAGGGAAAACATTTCTGACTTTCCAAGGATACTTAGACTATCCTAACAAAATGATCAAGTTTTTTTTTTTTTAAGTAAAAACAAAAATTTTAATATCATGCAGCACATTTTTTTAGGGAGGGTCAGAAACTGGAAAGAGTCACTGCCTACAAAGGAAGATGAAAATTCATTCTACCATTGCCTACTTTCACTATTGGTGGGCTTCACCTAATTTTATTACTATACATAAAAATAAATCTATCTTTTCTTAAAAACTGGAATACTGCTATGCTGTCCTCTATGGTGTAGGAGTTAATAGTGATCCATTTTACTGCCATTTACTGGTTTATTATAAAGGACACAACTGAGGAACAGCCGAATGGAAGGGATGCTTAGGGCAAGATTCACAAGAGAGGGGTCTGTTTTCCTGCCTTCTGTGGATTTTATTTTTTTCTAAGCAGATACATTATCTATAATAATGATAGTTTGTCTCTTGCTTTCCAATTCTGACACATCTTACTACTTTCTGGTTCCATTAACTTTGTCCAGTCTTCCAGGACCGCTTCTAATTCTTTTTTATTTAATTTCAAAATATTACAAAGGTACAAACGTTTTGGGTTACATGTCCCACTTTTATAAGACTTGAGTCACAGCTGTAAGTGTGCCCACCATCCAGTGGTCACTGCACCCATGTGGTAGGTTTTCATCTATCTCCTCGCTGCCTCCAATCCCCGCTTGATTTCCACTGTTCCACTTCTGTGCACATGTATGTTCATCAGCTAGTTCCAATTTAATAGTGAGTACATGTGGTCTTTATTTTTCCATTCTTTTGATATGTCACTTAGGACAACAGTCTCCAGTTCCATCCAAATGGCTGCAAAAGGCATTAATCTGTCCTTTTTAATGGCTAAATTTCCATGGTGTACACAGACTACATTTTGTTAATCCACTCATGAATCGATGGGCACTTGGATTTACTCCACATCTTTGCAATTATGAATTGTGCTGCATTAAACCTACAAGTGAAGGTGTCTTTTTGGTAAAATAACTTTTTTTCCTTTGAGTAAATACCCAGTAGGAGGACTTCTAGGTCAAATGGCAGGTCTACTTTCAATTCTTTGAGAAATCTCCATACTGTTTTCTGCAGAGTTTGTACTAATATTTAGTCCCATCAACAGTGTGTAAGTGTTCATTTCTCTCTCAGACCCACAACAGCATCTATTGTTTGTGGACTTTTTAATAAAAGCCATTTTAACAGAGGTAAGGTGCTATCTTGTGGTTTTAATTTGCATTTCCCTGATGATTAGCTTCATAGTATTTTTAATGGAGTGAAATCCATTATTAATCTAGACAGCAATCAGATAGCATGCTACAGTAAACTTCTGAAGAACAGAAGATTTCGTCATAAAAATGGATCTCTGAGACTGGAAATGTTTAGTTAGGACACTAACTCATAATTGATTTTTCCTATATAAAGCTTTCTTTAAATGTTAGATTTTATAGTTTAAGGTTAATTAAAAAGTAGAATTTTTGCTGAAAATTCATTTCTCTTTTAAACAGGGTAATGATCCAAGCATTGTATTTGGTTATTTAACAGATCTTCAAAGAGCACAGTGTTTGTTGTGCTGTATGCATCTATTCTAACTACCATACCTAAACTAGGCTCTAACTTTACTTTTATTCCAAAATAGGAAGAGAGCAGTTAATAATAGAAGACCCAAATGTCTTTGAATTTTTTCTTGAAACTAGGAACTGCTTTTCTTGTAGTCTTTTCGTTTTTTATTTCCCTGTCATCCATAGTTCTGTGAAACGTAAAAGTTCTAAACTTGGAATCAGATTATCCAATAAAAACAAACAAGTTTTTAGTAATGGAAAAAATGACTTAATATGAGAACAGAAGCTAGCAGAAAGGCAGGTATATAATCTCCTATACTTAAACTGAAAACCAAACAGAAGCATTTAATAAGGCTTTTATACAATGTCTTCTGATAAAAGAAACATTTTAAAGAACTTAATGGAAACATACTTGCAATACTAACAAGACTTGTGGCTTGCTAGTTCTGTGTCATACTTAAATCGCTGTATGTGCCATTAACATTTTTCAGGTAAAAGTAGACAGAATCAAGAGCCGATAATACAAACGTTAACCATCACCAACAGGATCATCAATTTCTTGTTCAGCACCACCCATGATCATAAAACAGTAAGCCCTGGGACAGCAGGACATGTTAGCTGGAAAAAGCAAAATCCTTCTGGTGAAGTTTCTTGGAACACCCCACTGGTGTAGCTTTAGGAGATAACTGACCCACCAGATTTGATCTGGCCTATCATTCATCCTGTAATTACCTGCCACAAATTCCTAAGGCTATCACAGGTATAAAATCTGGTGATTCAAGTAGTCCAGAGCCAGTCAATATGTAAGAGAACAGTGTCCAAACTGCTCATGTTCAATTCCCAGCTTTTCAATTTGTAAGTTGTCATGACCTTCGAGTCACAACTGTAGCTAATTTTCTTCATACCATTCATAATAGAATGATATGAATGATACTTACCCCATGTGATTAATGTGATAATGTAACTGCCTAAGGGTCTATTATAGCCTTTAAACATTGTGTTTATTATTAATTATTCCAACCAGGCTCGGCGCCTGTGGCTCAATCGGCTAAGGCGCCAGCCACGTACACCTAAGGTGGCAGGTTCGAATCCCCAGCCCGGGCCCGCCAAACAACTATGATGGCTGCAACCAAAAAATGACTGGGCCTTCTGGTGGGCGCCTGTGGTCCCAGCTACTTGGGAGGCGGAGGCAGAAGACTCGCTTGAGCCCAGGAGTTGAAGGTTGCTATGAGCTGTGATACCATGGCACTCTACCCAGGGGGATAGCTTGAGCTTCGTCTCAAAAAAAAAAAAAAAAAAAATCATTCCAACCAAACAAGTTCCTCTGAAGACTCAGAGATATTACTTTCCATACTTGTTATTAAAACTTATTACAGTTTAAAAGTAAAGTTGTGTATCCCAATCACAGTTTCTCTTTAATGTTAATATTGTTTTTACAATAAAAAGGTGAGGAACCATTTTGTTAAATGACCAAAAAAAAAATCATATTATTTGGAGAGGGATAAAGAAGAAAGGAGTTTGCTGGGTGAGAAAAAGGCCTGTGTAAGTTAGTGTTAGAAGACCCAACTCAAATATGATGGGATGGGAAACATCTCATTAAAATGAACCTTAAAAAGACAGTTTAAAATATAATCTCCAGAATTACTCTGGTCTTTAAAAAGCCCTTTTCTGAACTTATAAGAGCTATATAAAATTAAAATGCCCTAAATCTAGTTTAGTTAATACATTATTAGAACTTATATGTGTATGTATACATACATATATGAACACCTCTAATTTCAAAGGTTAGTCATATTACAAAGATGAATATTAACTATTCAAATGACTTAAAATGTATTAGCTCAGCATTAATATGTTAACTATTAAAACACACAAGGCAGCTAATGCTTAAAAAATGAAATTACTGATTCGAAAAGGGAAAGTAGACAAAAATAATTCCTAATGTCTTAGTTTCTAATACAAACCATTTTGTATCTTAAGCACAGAATTGTGAAGATTAATACTATAACATATCAAAAAAACCCACTTTTTCAGTAAACAGAAAACTTACAACATCAAACAGAATCAAAGAGAGACTGAAAGGAATTATTTCCATCTCTAAGATGAAGTAATAAAACATCTTGCCAGCAGCTGTGTCCTAACCTATTTTTTGCTACTATCAAATTAATCCTCTTTCAGGAGACCTTAGTCATTCATCCTGCTCTTACAAATTCACCAATTCTATTTATTTATTTATTTATTTATTTAGGCAGAGCTTCAAGCTGTCGCCCTGGGTAGAGTGCCATGGCATCACAGCTCACAGCAACCTCCAACTCCTGGGCTCAAGCAAATCTCCTCCCTCCGCCTCCCAAGTAGCTGGGACCACAGGTGCCCGCCACAATGCCCAGCTACTTTTTTTTTGGTTGCAGCCATCATTGTTTGGCAGGCTTGGGCTGGATTAGAACCCGCTACCTTAGGTGTATGTGGCTGGCGCCTTAGCCACTTGAACCACAGGCGCCGAGCCCAATTTATTTATTAAGTCTATACTTTCAGTCTTGCTATGATCCATCCTCCCAATCTTTTTTCATATACGTGTATTATTTTTCCATCACTTGGGTTTAGCACCTTTTTTACCCTTACTCCCAGGCAGTTCATTTAAGGAACTATACAAAATTCTAGCAAAATCTGTTTAATGAATCTCCTCATTATTGTTTAATAAGACTCAGCACTGGTAGCACAGTGGTTATGGCACCAGCCACATGCACCTAGGCTGGCAGGTTTGAGCCCAGGCTGGGCCAGCTAAACAATGACAACTGCAACAAAAAAATAGCTGGGCTTGTGATGGGTACCTGTAGTCCCCATGGGGACTGGGAGGCTGAAGCATGAGAATAGCTTAAGTCCAAGAGTTGGAAGTTGCTGTGAGCTGTGATGCCATAGCACTCTACCAAGGGCAACAATCTGAGACCCTGTCTCACAAAATAAAAAAAAAAAAAATCTTGTTTAGTGAATCACCTCTCAAACATTGATCTTAGAATTTTTTTTCCTTAGCATGTCTTTTTTTTTTTTTTTTTTGGAGACAGAGTCTCACTCTGCTGCCCTGGCTAGAGTATAGTAGCATCATCATAGCTCACTGCAGCCTCCAACTGCTAGGCTCAAGTAATCCTCCTGCCTCAACCTCCTGAGTAGCTAACTGGGAGGGCATGTACCACCATGCCCAGCTAATCTTTATTATTATTATTTTTTTATTTTTATTTTGTTTAGAGATTAAGTCCAGCTATTGCCAAGGCTGGTCTCAAATGTCTGGGCTCCAGTGATCCTTCCACTTCTGTCTCCCAAGGATTACAGGATTACAGGAGTGAGCCACCACCCAGGCCCTTAGCATGCCTTTTAACATCTTATAAAACCCCAGTTGTTGATTGAAAAGCCATGTTAGGAAAAGATCTCTGGTCTGTACTACTGCAACAGTCTCTGGAGCTGGCCTTCAGGAAGAACCTTCCTCCCACCATTCCCCACATCCTAATCTGTTCTATACAGTTGTCTCAAAAACGCAAATCTGATTACGTTAAAGCAATTAAAACACCCAAATGCACTTCTAGGGCTCTTCGTGTGCAAATGGGCTTGACAGGATCTCCTGGATCTTACCAGATCTTCTCTCCACCTGCCTCTTGGAGCTCTTGGTGCACCATTCTTCCCCTCACCTGCTACACTGCAGTCACCCTGGACTTCATCCTGTTCTTCATCTGATTCAATGAGCCTTGCTTCTCCCCTCCTTCCTCTGAAGGGCTTTGACATATACTTTGCTCTGGTACCTCTCCATCCCTCTACCACCAACTCTTTATCAAGTTACATCTATTCATCTTTCAGTTCTCTCAGTTATCACTTCCACAGAAACTCAATCTGATCTCTCAAAACCTTTTGCTCCCTTACAATATTTTATACTTTTCCTTCCGAATACTTAATGCAACTTACACCGATAGTAGTATTGTCTTACCTTGTTGTATGAATCTGTGTTCACTAGTTTCTAGCATCAAGCCTGGAGCATACAAAGCACTGACTGAATAAACATTTGCTAAACAATGCTGTAATTATAGTACAATAACCAACTAATCAGCATAGGAGAATATCTATTATGTATAAATATAAATTTAAAATTTTTATAACAAATAAGTTTTAGACAACAAAAAATTTTTATAACAAATAAGTTTTAGACAACAAAAAAACCCTCAGCAGTCTCTTCTGAAATTTTAGCTTAGAAATGTGTATTAATCCATAGAGGAAATGTTTCATTGCTACTATATATGTATAATACAGCAAAAGACAAACAAATTTTAATACATTTGAACACGTTTTGAAATCTCACATATTTCTTATACCTAAGTGTACAAAAATTCTGTTTCTCCACATCCTTCCCAGCATTTGGTAGTAACAGTGTTTGTAATTTTAGCCATTCTAGTGAATATGTAATGACACCGTATTTGTAGTCTTAATTTTCATTTCCCTAATTGAATAATTTTGTATATATTACCTTTTAAACACTTTCTTTTATGATATACCTGTGTGTTTTTTAGTTGATTTGCAATACATATATGGACATCTTTTCCTTATGGTCAATGATTTTTTTGTTTGTTTGTTTAAAAATAATTTTTTCCTACTCCAAGGTTATAAAGGATCTCATATGTCACCTTCTAGAATATCTATTATTTTCTTTCACATTTAGATCTACAATCCATTTGGAACTTATTTTTGTGCTTAGTGTAAGGTATAAGAAGGTTAAGATTAACTTTTTTCCCACATGGATACGTCCAATTATTGACAAGACTTGTCTTTTCCCTGCTTTTCTGAAATGCCACCTTTATCATAAATCAAGTGTCCATGTCTGTCTGGATCTTTTTCTAGACTCCAACTTGATCCATTATTTTGCTGTCTAATCTTGCACTAATAATACGGTCTTAATTACTATAATTTAATAAGATGTCTCAATGTCTATCAAAGTAAGTAAGTCTTCTCACCTTCTTGTTCTTTAGATTGACTTGGCTATGCCTGGCTTTTTTCATTTATATATCAATTTGCCATTTTTTACACAAGCATACACAGACACATAAGTGGGATTTTGGTTGGACTTGTGTTGATCTTTTGATTGGTACAGAACTAACATAGTTACAATACTGGTATTCCAAGCCATGAACACAGAACATCCCTTTAGTTAGCTCATCTCTTAGACCTTCACAGGAAGTAAGGTTTATCTTGTCATTGTCTTACAACTGTATAGTAGAGTTTCCCAAAGACTAAATATGTGACATTACAATAGGTTAGATGCAGAAACAGATATGAGATTGCTAGCTGTCCTAAATAAGACATTAAAGAAATTTACAAAAATGTAAAAAACTCTGGGAGCCAGAGGTAGGAGGGTACTTGAGCTAAGGAGTTCAAGACCAGCCTCATCAAGGGGAAATCCAGTCTCCACTAGAAAAAAATTAGGCAGACATCGTGGCACATACCTGTATTCCCAGCTAATCACCTGAGCCCAGGAGTCTGAGGTTGCAGAAAGCTGCAACGACACCACTGCAATCTCCCCAGGGTGACAGAGTGAGACTGTGTCTCAAAAAAAAAAAGGAAAACAATGCCACTGTCTTCCTGAAATCCTTTGTTTTTGCAAAATATACTTTTCATAAATGCAATATTTGTATTGAAATTTAATGGGTTGGTACTTTAAAATAGTTTAAATGCTTTATTAAGCATTATTTCAATCTGCAAAATATTGATAAACAGCCAACATAAACGAAAAGCTCTTTGGGTTCCTTAATTTTTTTAAACATTAAAGTAACAGACAAAAAATTCAAATACTGAGGTAATGAGCGATTCATATAAATTGTTTGAAATACAGGATATCCCTTTGCCCAGTTTCTCCTAATTTTGCGAAACTACAGTATGAAATCCATTCACTAAAGTTTCCTCAGTTTACCTGTCCTTAAGTTTTAACGGTATGAAAGGGGTCCTGAAACCAAAGCGTCTGAGAACTGCTGATCAAAGGCCTCTTTAACACTCGTTTATTGATTTTTATAGACATAAAAATTCTGAACTCATTATTTCCAGATTTATGTCCTCATTACCCTCTCAAAATACATGATTAGAGTATGTTTGTTCAGAGGGGTTCAACCCCCCAAACTCCATTGACAACCTAAAACGACACATGAATAACGTGAGATGATCAATTGTTCCCTTCCTAGGAATCCAAATTAGAAATGAGAAGATCAATCTCTCTACATAGCCAGACTAGAACATAAACTCTGAAAGAAAGGAAAAGTGACCTTACTTTTTTCCTTCTGAATTGGGAAAATAAAAAATCTAATTTGTTATTGGCTCCCTTCTTTTTGTTTTTCAAAGGGCTCATAAGAAAATAATTGCACAGATGGTTCTAGAGGACTTAAGGTATCTGAAGAACTAGTTTGTGTGCTTGTGCGTGAGAGAGAATTCATGTTTCTTTACATATAGATTAGTTAACAATCCCAGAAATAGGATTTGGGATATATGTTTATTTTTCTCTGGAGAACTGTACACAAAACCATTCCCTTTGCAGGTCATTGGTAAAATCTGTTTGAAAAGTAGACAAGTCTAAAAGTATAATAAGACACACTCTACAGATGGGATATCACAATACGGAATAGATGTTTTAAAAATCTAGGCTACACACTAAACTTTACATTGATCACTACATTCCAAACTATTGTTAGTCACTGAGCTTGCTTTTAAATTTTCAACGACTTATTTCTTATGCCTGTCAAAGATGATCTCTATCAACCTATATTTATCAATTTTTAATGCAGAATTATACATTAACATCCACTATCTTTTCATCTTACTATTACTATGCTTTTTGAAGTTCTCTCTAGCTTCCACAGCTTTATCTACTAAAATGTTAGACAGGACAAGAACGACTCCTTCAGTCTTCCCTCTGGATGACACTGATGGATCAATCAGCAGGCGTGTGTACGTGTATGTGAAGTTCTGTCTAATCCTGATATTCATGTCAGATTTTTGTCATGTTAATTACTAATATATAAGAAGAATCTTTTCAAGAGCTTCACTAAAAAAATCAAGCTATACTCAGTTTGCTATATTTCCCTCATTTAAATTTACAAATCTTGACCCAAAAAGGTAGTAAAGAGAGGTCAACATAACTCGTTTTCAGAAAACTCTAAATGGCATCTAGTGAATTTCTTTCAAAGCTATCTGTTTAATAATGTGTATCCACCATTTCAAACCAATGTGCATGTAACAAATACATATGTACAATAAATGTCACTCCATCACATGCCTTCCTTCTTCCCATTCAAGTGCTGATTTTTAACTTTCAAAAGTACTCTTCTTGGCTTGGCGCCTGTAGCTCAGCAGCTAGGGCACCGGTCACATATTCTGGAGCTGGCAGGTTCAAATCCAGCCCGGGCCTGCCAAAAACAACAATGACAACTGCAACCAGAAAATAGCCAGACATTGTAGCAGGCGCCTGTAGTCCCAGCTACTTGGGAGGCTGAGGCAAGTGAATCGCTTAAGCCCAAGAGTTTGACCTTGCTGTGAGCTGTCACAGCACAGCACTCCACTGAAGGCAACACAGTGAGACTCTGTCTCAAAAAAAAAAAAAAAAAAGAAGGATTCTTCTTACTGTCTTCAAAAATATTCTCACAAAATTCAAGTATAACTCTGGGCTTCAACATTCCTGATTGTATTTGTGGAGATGTGTGGCTGTTTTTCAATTCATTCTTAAAATGGATATTCATCATCAAATGCTTTTTATATTCATAAAGTACAGATCAAAGAGTTCATTGTATAAAAATTGCTTTTCTACATCTTTCCTCTATATATCTCCTACTGGAACTAGAGGAGAACCTCAGTCAGTTGACCACCTGAGGGACTATAACAAACTGGTCAACTTAAGGAACCAGGCTTACTGTACTAATATTACCATGTGATACAAGTCCGCTCTATGAAGATTTGATCAACTTAAAGAGGTGGTCAATGTAGGGAGGTAGTCAATTATGAAGGTTTTATAATTCTGAAATCTAAATTTTATCTTTCAAATCCCTTTATCCTTCAAAAATCGATTTGCCTTTCTGGTAATTATACTTATCTTTTCTCTGGTAGTCCACTTGCCAAAAGCTAGAAAATACATCTAAACTATACCTAGAATTCCTTTATTTGCTTTTAAAGTTCCCAAGGTGTCTATCACTTTTCAAATAGTCATTCCTTATAAAAGGCTCAGAGAAAAGGCAAGCATAATAAATAAATAAATACTTAACCATAACTACCAGCTTCCATAAGTAGTCACAAAGACTAGCAAACTAAAACTTATTATGTTAATGTTTCCATATTTAATACTTAAAATATTATGGGAAGTAGCCATTTAGGCATTTCCCTCTAGTTCAAATTCATCTTTTTTCTTCCCTGCTTGTTGTAAATGACTCAAAGATGAAATAATTCAAAATCTCTATTTCTCTTTCAGAGATAACTAGTGTTAATAGCTAAGGTAATTTACCAAATTTTCTTCCTATGTAAATAACAGTGCCCAGGAGTTCACACCAAATACTGTCTAGCAATTAACTTTTTACATTTAAGTGTTTTTGGAGAGAGCATAATTTATATACTACCAGTTTATTTCCTACTTAAAACAAACACACCTATTCCCACACACAAGATCAGCTCTAAATGTCAAAGGTGGGTTGAGAAAGGAAAAGGATAGTGTTATTTAGAATTAGAATTTAATTTAGGAAATAGTACATCATGACCATTTCCCATTTCATTTAAGCTAAAACAAGTCTAATGATAACTTGCTCAAGGTCAAAATATTTTTATACAACCACTAGCTTCCTCAACAACTGTGTAGCTTTATAAAGCATTACCATATGCAAAAAGTCCTTCACAGTCTAATACTCAAACCAAGCCTAGTAATATTTTGAGTAAAAAAGGGAAAAATATTAAAATATAATAGGCATAAGAAAAGCATATCAAGGTTTATTTTTCCTGAAAACACCACTCAGTAAATTTAGAACTGACCGAAGTTAAGAGTGTTAAAGGAATTCTTTAACTGTAATTCTTAGAAAAATCCAACATGCTCTGAGAAAATGTACTCTCACCTCCCATTCTAACTTAGGACCTTATTTTCACAGTGTTATTATTTCAGGCAATAAAAGGCTTGTAGATTGTTATTACTACCACTCCTTTATTCCTCTCCAACTCTCCTGTGCTCCACTCCTCTCCATACCCACAAAAACAGACTCCATCCCCCTCACCACATACACAGTAACAGTGGAACAATGAGTCTGGCTTTACTTAGACATTCTCAACTCATTCTTCTGAACTGGGAAGTACAGAAAAATAAACAAATTCACACGTATTTTAAAATCTAAACCATGAATCCTTATCCTGTGGTTTTTCTTATAGTTTCATAAATTGGTTTCTACTTGGTCTTCTCATTTTTTTAATAAGACAAAAAACAAACTCCAAGCAAGATTTCAATACATTACTTATGGTTAGGCCACCCCTTCTCTATGCTAGCATAACATCCTGTATGTACCTTAGCATACATTTCATATTCGATTTTAATTTCTTTACTTATCTGCCTCCCCCAACGTCATCATAATATCAATATTGTGCTGCTAATCTATAAAGTAAGTACACAATATTACTGCACGCTGTGAAAAGACCTGCATCCTCATAGTTGTCCAAACGAGAAGCCAAGAGCATGCACATTTTGTATTCCACCCCCTTGGGTCAGTCCTTCCTACATCTTAGATGTAAACAAATGTCACAAATGTATATGGGTGGGTATTTTAAGTCTATGTGACATATTCCAACCTGCCACTTCATGTCATAGCCATCTCTCGGTCTCAATCTCCTAAACCGTCTGCCCACCTCCAGCCCGGTCTTCTTTTCAGGGCACTGTCCACACTGTGACTGTCTCATTTCACCTGATTGAAACCCTCATTTCTCTTCACCTCCAGGTCTCTGCACAGGCTTATTCCCTCTGCGACAGGTTCCATTCACTTCTCTCCCTTACAACCTTGGCTGATTTCTGCTCATCACTCAGCAGCTCAACCTTGGCCTTCTCTCTCCCCCAAATCTATCATTACATAGTACTATACACAAATGATGTAATTTTATAATTGCTTACCTATTTATCTATACGTGCCAGAAGACTGTAAGCTGTGTGAGAGCAAGGGCAAGGTCTGGCTGCCTTATTCACCATCATAACTAACTCCACAGCCTTGGCTACAGTTGGGGGACTAGAAGAAGATAATTACTTGGCTATGCCTCAATTTTTAGTAGTGAACACTAATAAGTATATAAGTAATTTCATTAAAAAGTTTGATATAATTCATTACCATACAATAACTCAAAGTATACAAATAAATAGGTTTTAGCACACTCAAGAGTTGTACAACAGCACAATTTTAGAACATTTTAGCCACCTTAAAAAGAAACATCATAGGCATTTAGCAGTTACTCATCAATTGCTCTCAATACTTCCAGCCTGTGCAACAATTATCAGCCTTCTGTCTTCATAGATTTGCCCATTCTGGATATTTGATGTAAATCAAATCATATAATGTGGCTTTTTATGATTGGCTTCTTTCACTTTGCATGTTTTTAAGATTCATCTTTGTGGCAATTATCAGCACTTCATTCCTTTTTATTGCCGAATAATATTCCACTGAATTTGTGACAAAATTTACCACTTTATTTATCTATCCAACAGCTGATAAGAGATGTACGTCGTTTTTATTTTGTGGCTATTGTGAATACTTCTAAAAACATTAACATAAAAGTTTTTGTGTACATATGTTTTTAATTCTCTTGGGTATATACCTAGGAGAACTGCTGGGTCATGTGGTAACTCTATGCTTTTGAGGAAGTGCCAGACTATTTTGAAAATGGCTGTACCACACATTAACACCAGGAGTATAAACAGGTTCCGATTTCTCCGTAAGGTTTGAATACCCTCCTCCAAAACCCATGCTGAAACTTGATCCCCAAAGTGGCAATGTTGAGAAGTGGTGCCTTTGGGAGGTGATCAGACCATGAGGACAGAATGGATTAATCTATTTATGGATGAAAAAAATTAGAGTGTTAATGGATTGGTAGATTATCACAGGAGTGGAACTGACGGCTTTATAAAGGGGTAGAGAGACCTGTGCCTGTTGGCACACTTGGCCCCCTAGCCCTACCTGCACTGCACAGTCCTCACCAGCAAGAAGGCTCTCACCAGAAGCAGCCCCTCAAACTTGAACTTCCTAGCCTCCATAACTGTAAGAAATAAATTCCTTGGCTTTATAAATTACCCAGTTTTATGTATTCTGCTACAAGCAACAGAAAATGCATTCATACAATATCCTAATGAATACTTGTTATTACCTTTCTTTTTTATTACAGCCATCTAGAGGGTGTGAACTGGGTATCTCCTTGTGGTTTTGATTTGTATTTCTCTGATAGTTCAGTAATTTCACTTTACTATCAGCTCTATGAGGATACTGCTGGCGTACGTTTTGATCAGAAAGGAAAACTCAATAAGGACATTCAGAAAACAAACTGGGAGGTTTATAAAAGGCTCAAGACATCTGTTGGTGAGTTACCTATAACTTACATAGCTTTCTCAGGGATGCCTTTCCTGACATTCTGGGTTAAGTCCTCCTAGTAAAAACTTCCTTCTCCCCATTTCCCTACTCTAGCACTTACTAAAATTGTAGTCATTTACTCACACTGCCACCTCAACTAAACTGTACACATGTGCAGGCAGGGACCACCGTTTTTAGAGATTAACACTGTGCTAGGCATATGTTAAGTAACAATTTATGTTTACATATGTGACCACTAATTTAAATGACTAACATCATATAAAGAATACAATTATTAATTTTAGTAACCTACATACTTTTAAACTTTTGAACATCAGCAACTAAATCTTAGAAAAAAGAATACTGTATCTTTTCTAAAAATTCCCCAACTGCTTCTCTGAGTGAAACACAACAAATTTTATTCTTTCTCAGACACATACATACACACACACACACAGAGCAATAAAATAATTTTCCTACAGGTGACTTAAAGGGAATAACTAACATCTTCACATGAATGCATACACGTAACAGATATGTGCCAGCAGTACTTTCAAGGTTAGTTTTCCATATTAACACTACAAACTTTACTGAAAATGACTTTTGCATAAATAAGCATTAAAACAGCATTTAATAAACAAAACCCCCCAGCAACATGTTATATTGAGCAAAATATAAAATTTCAGGTACGATATCTAAAAAACAATCCCAAGAACACAATGAAATGAGTAAAGATGTGCACAGTGTAACATTCACCAAACTGTGAGCAAGCAGACAATATACTGAATATTCATCATCAAAAGACTAGGAAATGAGTTCTCCATGTATATGTGCATGTATATACACACAGTGGAATACTAGGTAACCATTCAAAGGGAAAATAAATATTTACACAAACATTTCTAAAAATATGTAATTTTTAAAAAAGTTATAACCAGAAAATAAAGTATGATCCCTTTTATAGAAAATTACATACTTGTATATAGACGTATAAATGGGAGTTAAAGACGTAAAAATGGGGTTGGTTACCTTCAGTTCTAGAAATGTGAATAGCACTTAATTTCATTTATATTTTTCTACAATGTTTTGATTATTTACATTGTTGTTTTAGGCTGGGAGCAGTGGCTCACGCCTGTAATCCTAGCACTCTGGGAGGACGAGGTGGGTGGATAGCCTTAGCTCATGAGTTCCAGACCAGTCTGAGCCAGAGCCAGAGTGAGACCTCATTCTAAAAGAATAGCCAGGCATTGTGGCACGGGCCTGTAGTCCGAGCTACTCGGCAGGCTGAAGCTAGAGAACTGCTTAAGCCCACGAGTTTGAGGTTTCTGTGATCTGTGACACCACAGCACTCTACTGAGGGTGACAAAGTGAGACTCCATTAAAAAAAAAAATTTGTTATTCTTAAAATTTTAAATGATTTTTATTTGTAATAAAATGTATATACAATAAGCAAACCTAAAATTCATGGTTAAAAATAAAAAGGAAATGGAGAAATCCATAGAAAACCCAGTGTATGACACAAGTAAAACTTAAAAATTACTTATGTCATTTTCATACATACTGCAAAATAAACAAAACCACTAAGAAGATCAGAAATGTAAAGACGTTTTACTGTAAAAAGTGATGACTGAAAGAATTAAACAGCAATAGAAATTTTATGTACTTGGAAAAGATATAGAAATTGCTGGACATGTAATTAACACAACCTTAAGAAAAACAATAGCTCTTAATGAAATACAGTAGCATGATCTAGAAAAACCAGCATCAAAAGAAAACACAAATGTCCATGAAAAGGACCAGGTTCACTGAGCTGTAACACTGACTTGTTTCATGCAAAATCTAGAAAATAAGGGTATAATATGTTAAACATACAGAAAATCTGAAGCACACTCTAGTCCAGAGAGACATGTAAAAAGAATTAACTAAAATAGAATGTGGCCTCTTTATAATCATTTTCCAACTAAGCTTTTTAGAAAATATTATTTAATCACTGACAGTGTTTATTAACCATGATTACTATTTTGATCTACTTTGTCCATGAGACACATCTCCAAATGACATTTTCTTTCTTTTCTTTTCTTTTTTTTTTTTTTTAAGAGATAGAGTCTTACTTTGTCACTCTGGGTAGAGTGCCATGGTGTCACAGCTTACAGCAACCTCTAGCTCTTGGGCTTAGGCAACTATTTTGCCTCAGCCTCCCAAGTAGCTGGGATTACAGGTGCCCACCACAATGCCCAGCTATTTTTTTGTTGCAGTTTGGCAGGGGCCAGGTTCAACCCTGCCACCCTTGGTATATGGGACCATTGTCCTACTCACTAAGCCACAGGCACCACCCTCCAATGACATTTTCAAAATTAAAAAATTCTCCTGAAAGAAAAAATAAATCTCAATATTGAGGATACTAAAAAGAATGTTCTAGAACTGAAGCTTCACTAGAAGAGCCCTAGAAATGTTTGAAGCAAGAGCATAAACATTGAAATAAGTTTATAACCACCTAAAATAATCTAAGAGCCTATAAAATACACATACTTTATGTATTTACTACCAAGTAAAGGTAACTAGGGTGTATATGTGTGTGTTTTAACAGTCTGTCCATGAAAATGTATTTTTCTGGCTCTTCCCCTAAGCAGCCTGAGGTGATCTGTGAAAATGGTTCACTATGCAGAAAACCCCACAATATCATGAAATTCATAAGGCTCAAATCTTCATGAACACAGGTGAAACTGCCCTGGTCATCAAAAGTATCCACCTAGGAACAGCCAGCAAGTCTGTGAAAAATGTCACTTTAAAGAAACAGTGTGCATCACGCAGTCATTACAATGGTGGAGTTGGGAGGCATGTCCAGGTCAAACAGTGGGGCTGGATGCAGTGTCAGTGGCCCAAAAAGAGTACTGAGTTTTTGCTACACATGCTTAACAATGTAGTGATTTATGGTGTACTTCAAGGTTTAGATATAGATTCTCTGGTCAATAAGCACATGCAGGTGAACAAAGTATCCAAGACATGTTGTGAACTTAACAAAGGTCATGGTCACACTAACCCATACATGAGCTCCCCCTGCCACATCAGAATGATCCTTAATGAAAGGGACCAACTGTTCCCAAAACAGAGTAGGTTGCACCAAAGAAAAAAGATATCCCAGAAGAAACTGAAGAAACAAAAACTTATAGCACAGGAATAGACACAACATAAAATAAATAAAGAAAAGAAAACACACTTCCTAGACAGTGCAGTCCTAGCTACTCGCCTATAGTTCCAGCTGCCTGGAAACCTGAGGCAGGAGGATTGCTTGAACCCACGAGTTCGAGGTTGCAGTGAGCTATGATGACACCACTGCACTCTACATGAGAGTGACAGAGTTTGACTTTGTTTCAAAAAAAGAAAATACAAAAAAATTTTAAAAATATATACTTTTTCACATGCTTACTAACTTTAAGAGTGTGTCAATTAACATATCACCTTTGCACTGTTTCAACAACAAGTTTTCTACAACCTTATGATTTTATCATTAGAGATCATGTTAGCCCAAGAGAAAAAAAGTAACTGCAGCTCAAATATGAGTTAATAATCAAGGTAAAGTCAAGCTTTTTATTAAATGAGGCTCTCTCTGCAGAATATCTCACTCAATGCACATAACACGTTTAAATAGATTACTAAAACCATGACAGCTGAGGAATGCTTTCATTTTCCATGGTTTCTACTGAATGTCATTTCAGAAATGCCTATATAACACATGACAATGTGGAATGTCTCCACCCATGAAAGAGTATTTGAGTCCAGCAAGCACACTTAGGGCAATAATGTGAAGTCAGGTTTGTCTTTTTATGGTTAGCCAGCGCAACAATGGAAAGATAAACAACGCAAATACTAGTAAGACCAGAAAATACTGACAAAGAGGGATCCACAGTGAAAATGCTATTTAGAAAAAACATCGTGATTAAAATAGCTTAAGAAAATGCATTGTTTCTAATGCAAGTATGCTAGAGATCACTTTTCTAAATGAACACCCAAGGATTTGTTCAAAGAAATTAATTTTTACAGTAAATTACTTAAACTAAGCAAAATTCTATTTCTATTAGTAAGCAATAAAATATTCCATTTTAAAAATAAATCTAAGATCCTGATAAATTTTGACTGTGATAATGGCTACCTTTGTAAGTATTACAAAAGCTTTTTTATTAGAACATTTTTTATATTTCTTAGTGTCATTTATATTTACTCAAATTGTTGTTTTCTATGAACTCTGCTCTTCAAAACAGTTTACAGTGTGTTCAATTTTTTTTAATCAATAGACATTTATTGTGTACCTGCTAAAATAAAATACAGATATCAGAAAAGAGTTAAAGAAAAGTAAATCAAAGCCCCTACCTTAAGAGTACTTAAGGGACTTCTTTTTTACAATATCCCTGGTATGAACTTGCCTATCGTTTATCTCTAAAGAGTCAAATATGTGCCTGTATGTATTTTAAAAATTTTATTGCAAATTGAGTATGTAAGAATGCCTGAAGCAATAGTTTAAATTATTATTAAGATAAAGAAAATGGAAAGCGGCTCGGTGCCTGTAGCTCAGCAGTTAGGGCGCCAGCCACATACACTGGAGCTGGTGGGTTTGAGCCTGGCCCAGGCCTGCCAAACAACCATGACAACTACAACCAAAATATAGCCGGGCGTTGTGGGAGGCAACTGTAGTCCCAGTTACTTGGGAGGCTGAGGCAAGAGAATGGCTTAAGCCCAAGAGTTAGAGGTTACTGTGAGCTGTGATGCCACAGCACTCTATCAAGGGCGACACAGTGAGACGATGTCTCAAAAAAAAAAGGAAAGAAAAGAAAATGAAAAATGTTTAAAGGCTAAATTCTATGTCCTAAAAAGAGAAGACTTCTTGTTGCTGCTCTTGTATTCTGCACATGATGGTTAGTCAAAAACTTGGCAGTTCCTAAAATTTAGGTCAATTCTGAGTTCTGAGATTCATATTTAGACATACTACTATTGTACTTCGATTACCACAGAAAGGACTTAAAAGTGTTAAGTAGCTAAAATAAAAGTAGATGAAGAAAAAAAATGAATGTATGTATTTTTCATTCGATTTTCTGCTAATTTACAGGGCAACTTTACTTACTACTCACCCTCATAATAACTGAAAGATTTAAGAATACTTTCTTATTCAGACTTAAAAGAAGACACCTAACACAGTGTTAAGTTTGGGCTCTGGAATCAAATAGATCTGCATTAGATTCCCAGTTTTGCCATTTATCATCTTAGTAACCGTAAGAGAAAAAGGACACTGTGAAAGTTAAATATTATTTGTAAAAGCACCTCTCCCTAATAAAACACTGTGATTAAGTCATGACTACCATATATCCAACTCCAACTCAGAATAAACCCAAAATGACGACTAGAAGTCTTTAACCTTCAAAAGGGTTTACTAAAATACAATACCACATCTTTTCAACAAGATGGTGAAATAAAAGATGGCAATTTTTCTGCAGGCCTAGAGGCAACAAAAGTAGCTATGATAAAGTGTCAAGAAGTAACATGTTCTAAACAGTTATCTTTAAAAAAAAATCATCCAATAAAATTCATTTTTTGAGTACTTTTCTTATGTGAATGCATTTGTAAAATATAGTAACAAATGGATGATGAAAAAATTTTTCCTCTATTCCATCCAGTGTTTCCACCTGGCTGTCCTAGAAAACGCTCAGTCACAGCTTGCAATCACACTGTCGTTGAAGCACATGAAAGATGGTCTCGGTTATGACACCTCAAAGTCAGACCACAGAGCTGTTGCCAGGAAGCACAAAGGCGGCAACTGCAGAAAAAGCATTGTAACAGCAGCAGTGTGGGTACTGATGCCCTCCCAGCACACCCCGTATATGGTTAGGGTTGCCCATTTATTTGTAGGAAGTGAGGGGCCAGTTTGGGGTTGGTTGGGTTTTTTAATTTTTTTTTTTAAATGGGTATATGACGATTTCAGTAAAAAGTTTTGAGAGCAATCAGCATAATGTGTTACAGTTTTTCTAAAGAGAAAATTATATAGAAAAAGTAATTTATATAGTACATTCTTTTAAACAAATGTTAATACTATTTATAAGTGATGCAATAGGTTCTTCCAAAATCTTAATAGTCCCCATCAAAAAAGGGGTAAACAGTTATAAACTATAAACTTCATATTCATATTTATCATATATGGCAATTAAACTCTCCTCTAACAAGCAATTCAAAATTAATTGCTTCGTCATACTTTACATCTTAAGAAGAAAAGACTCCACAAAAGTATCCCTTTTACTGACACGAGGAGCATCATGTATTTTACAAAGCAGCTTAATGGCTCCCTTAGATGAGCCAAATTTATACTTTAAGAGCAAAAGGATTTAATTCTATCTGCAAGTATGTCCATATTGAAAAGTAAAAGGAAAACTTTTTATTTAAAAATTATAAGAGCACAGAACATGGAACAAATCTACTGCATTCTTTTATAGCAGTGGTTCTCAACCTTTCTAATGCTGCAACCCTTTAACACAGCTAATTAGTTAATGACGCAACTGGATATAACTAAGATTTAAACTGCTCTAGGATGTTTTAAAAGAATGGAGGTTGACACTATGACTTGAAATCTCAAGATATTAAAAAAATATGCCCTAGAGAGCCACAATGTTTTTAATTTATTTTGTAAATACACAAGTTCTATTAGGTGCAGGAACAACACTATAAGTATCTGGATGTGAAGGTTTCAAGAAGGTTTCAAAGATATATCTCTCAACATGCAGATGCTATACAACTTCTTATCTATGATATAAGGTAAAATATAAATTTCAATAAATCTTTTGTGAGTATCACTATGTGCCAGTCTCTGGAAATAGAAAAAATGTGGAAGATTAGATCCGTATAGTCTGCCAGGGAAGATAAACTTATGAATGCTACTTTATCAGGAGAAGAGAGACAGAATATAAGGTACACCGAGTACTCCAGAGGAAAGAACGTCTCTCCAGTGCCACAGTATTAGTATACAAGTTCAAGGGACAGAAAGACCTCTTTTGGTTGGCAATTGGGTTGAATCCTGAACAATGACTAGGATTTTGACTGCAAAAGAAGGAAGAGAGAATAAAAAAGATGGCTAAAGTCACAGAAATAAAGATGATCTACTTCAAACGGAGCAAGTTAAGTACTTCTATAGAGTAAAGGATACAACACAATGGTGATATATGAAGCATAAACTATATGATGAAACATTTAAAATCAAAATTTAAAGAGAAGAGTGACACAAAGTAAGATTGTTAAAAGATTAATAGGACAGCAGTATGCATGATGGGATGAACAGGGAGAGAAAAGAGGCAGGGAAAACAATTAAAGTATTACTATACACTATACTCTAGGGATGAAAAGTAATAAAGTTAGTATAAACTAGTTTGATAGTAAGAGCAGCAAGAAAAAGAAATGGTGGAAAGGTGACTGTGACGAAAAGACTCAGCTAGGAGACGGACTGGATTGTATGCAGATGAGGGGAATGAATCCACAAGAGCCAAAATGTTTAACTTGATCAGCTTAAGAGCATCATTAACAGAAGGCATCAATGAGAAGAGGCAGCTTGCTGAGGAGGGTATTTTGTCTTAGGGTAATTTAAAGAAATTCCTGATAATGATGTACAACTAACAACTGAATTAATAATATTCAGACTGAAAAAGGGATGCTGATAAAGATTAAAAGATATTTTTAAAAAAAGCCTAATGTTTAAGTGACAGAAGCAGACTATAAAACAGAATTATCACTATGAAAATCTATGTTTGAACAATAAAAAACCCTTTGAAGAAAGTAACGAAGGTTAACAAATACAGCAGTTGCTATTCTATGGCAAAAGGAGTGGGCCTGTATTTACTATACAGTAGAGCCGTCATAGCTGACCACATCCCTACACTGACCACCTCCTTAAGTTGACCTAATTCTCATACACTAGACATGCACCACGTGTACCTATCAGTAGACCTAGTTCCTTATGTTGACCACCTCTGCATGTTGATGAACTTGTTACAGTCCCTTTGGTGGGCAACTTACAGAGGTTCTACTGTACTACTATTCAAAGGTAATATTTTTTAAGTATAAAAACATTATAAATTTAATAATATTTCATTTTAAAACAATACATAATCAGAAGAAAAATGGAAACAAGGGATTGGAGCTCTAAGGAAAAGAGCTGGAAAATGAATTGGAAGTCACTGGCACAAAGGAAGGAGAGAAGATTTTACGGTCAAAATCAAAAGGCTACCCTCAAAATTGTTGAAGAAGTCTCAGTGCTGCATTGTATTAACCAGTTATAAGTAAGAATTAGCAATAAGGCATTTTGTACATAACCCTATTAATCTAAAATCTTTCTAAAATATGCCAAAACATATATATAATTATATTGTACATAATCACAAGAAGCTCATTATTGTCCATTGATAAAACATTAAATTCTACTCTAGACTCACTTCTAGAAAAATCAGAAACTTGTACCATATCCTTAACTTTGCACTGTTTCTAGATGGAATGTGTGGCTATTTTAGAGACAAAGATAGGAAGCACTGCTTTTTTGCCTATATGGATGGCATATTTCTATACAAAAAGCATATCTGAAAAGCCATCTTTTATAATCTTTAATGAGTATATTCAACATATTAACTTTATAAGCTGTTTATATTAAAATAGAAACAAAATATTAGACTAAGAAGTATGTATGTGCGTTGTAAAGTTCCTAAAACTTCTCTCCTGACAATGAAATTTAGGATATTTGATCATAATCAAAAAAGTAAATGAATATTCAAAAAAGACCAACCAATAATCTGGTAAAACATTTTAGGTATTCAGCAATCTTTTCTGTGGTTAAATTAAAGAAACTATTCAAGGACTATTACACAACTCAGCCGGTCATTTTAGTTTTTATAAATTAACTATTTAAAATACCATTCAAGAGATTTATTAAAAGATTAAAATTTTCTTGTGCTTTTTTAAAACAAATTTTATTTATCACCTTTCACTATCTGTAGTCCTCAACCTGCCCAAAGTAAACCTCCTTGTTCTCATGGTCACAATGGGAAAAAAGCATGAGTATTGATAAATGAGAAATAAGAATGAAGAAAACATAACTAAAATTTTGACACTCAATATTTTCATTTCACTGATTTAAGGAGCGTGCAGATAGATTACAAAAAAGGTACAAAAAAATACTATACAAATAGCATAAACTTAGAAACTTCTGCTTAAGAGCTTGTCAACTAAAACAAAATACCTAACAGAGACTACATCTACATGATGCCAAACTAATCACTGTAATCAATTAATCAAGAAGACATTGGGAAGTTTGAAATTCTTACAACCTGTGCAAACTGACAGGAGAAAAAAAGATCTTAAGAAGCCCCTTAATGTAGTTTTCCTCCATAAAACAGTATTACATTAATATAAGTATTAGAAATTTTCGTCTTCCTCCAAACTAATAGAATTGAGTTCCCCTACAACAATAATCATGTTAAATTCCTATTTGACAATTTTAATAAAACATACTGATGTGAACCATTATCCAATTATCTTGAGATCAGACATACAGTAATAACTGTCTTTCAGAATCAATTTTACACTAACACCTATAAACTACATTTGAAAGAAATCTGAAGATTCTTCATCTTACATAATTATATTATCATTCTTAATGCCAAAGTTTCTTTCATCCTCAACATGTTCTCACAATCTAGAGCATAACTTGCCTTAAACTCCAGCCAAATAAGTTTCCAATACAGTAGAGATTCTAAGTTAATGAAATAAAGAGCTCAAGACCATAATATATTTTTACTGGGTGCCATATTCTGAATTCTAGATTTGTCCTGCAATTTGTCAGTCATTTCGATCCATCCAGTCAACTTAGTAAATAAAGGCTATATGCCAATTTTCATATGACAATTCGATTAAATAAAACTTAAAATGGTCATCATCGCTTAAACAGGAAGGAGTAAACGGAAAATGACACCACACACCTCTTTTTAAAAAGTCATCAAGTTAATATTCATGAAATATAAAGCCTTAAATTTTCGACCTCCCAAACAAGTTTTTGGTACAGTATTCTTCAAAATAAAGCTATGATCTTTCATCACATAGAACCACGGCAATTTTGAGGCAGCTTACAAGTCCTATCATTTTAAGGGGAAGCTACTGCTATAAAGTCGTTTTCTAGTAATTCCAAGTTGCCCACTAAAAAAAAAGTAAAGAATCTATGTCTAGTCACCTATTACCACCAGTTTAAAATTGCTTTTTATGCAGAACTCTACGTGGTTATGTTGCTTTTGGCCTGTTAAAGGCAAAGCAACATTATCTCTGGATTGCCAACAGTTTCTCCTTATTTGGCTAACATTGGGAGATCCCAATCAGACTACTATAAAACTTTAACATGCACAAAGCATCCATTTTGAGAAAAGTTTGTGAACAGCTTTTTTTCCCACCCCTCAAAAGAAAAATCAGAGCTCGTCAGATGGCTTAGAAAAGAGTGTCTCTTGTTTATTCTTCCCTTTCTAACCCCAGTGCACACCCCAGGACCCGGGGCTCAAGGATCTCTGACACTGCGGCAAACTCTTCAAGCACCAGACTTAATACGCTCCGATCCGGAGGTGGGCAAGCCCTTTAGAATGTTCCCTTACTCTACCCACTTCCATCGCCTCCCTTCAGCGGGTGTAAATTACCTAATTACACCCCGTTTTCCCCTCCCCAGTGACCAAGAGTAATAAAGGAGAAAACAGGAAATCGTTCGTTCAGGGTACCCGACTTAGGAGGGCTCTTGATTTATTATAACCATCATTTGTAACCAAGTCCTAAAAAGTATAACAAATCAAATGCCCACCTACAAGCTAAAGACGTCCAACCGCCCCAGTGTCCCTAACGCCCCTTTTCTTCAGCATCCGTCTCCCAAATGTATCACTGGCACCGGGGCCGAGGCAAAACCCCACTACAACCCCTCACAGTCTTGACCCCAAATGGTCTTGGGGCTCCAAGATGACCACAGTCTCTTCCCCCTATGCCCCGGAAATCAGCCGGTTCCCAACTCCCGACAGCAACTGGTCTGAAGGGGGCCCCAAACCCGGCGCCTTCCCTCCACCGGTTCTCTCCCTCCCTCCCAGTCGGGAAACCGCCCCCTCATCCCACAGCAGGGAGTCTCCTGCCGCCCCCAGCCTCAGAGGCCGATGGCAGACAGCAGGCCCAGGCCCGAGGCCGACCAGGACCCTCGGGGTCGGGAGAGCCGGCGGCGGGGCGCACAAACCTGGTGCAGGGCAGTAAGTCCGTCCACATTGGCGTAATTGATGTCGGCGCCGCGGTGCAGCAGCTTGAGGACCTCGTCTGTGTCGCCGCTGGAGCAAGCAGCCAGGAAGACGGCGCCATCGTCGAACTTCACCTTGGTCTTCTGACGCTTCACTACCGGAGGCTCGAGGTCCGTCTCGGAGCCGATCCAGCGCTTCAGCTGCTCGTTCCGCTTCTGCTTCGCGTCCGCCATCTTCATCCCCTCTCCAGCCGCCGGGTCTTCTTATCGCGAGGGGGGGAGGGAAGAGGCGGAGAGGGAAGAGGGGAGGCAGGGGGTGTGTGTCTGTTTCTATGAGTGTGGGCCAGAGGAGGGCTGGGAATCGGGAGCCGACGCTGGAGACTTCCAGTATCCCACAGAGCACTGGGGCGGCGCGCCCGGCGGAGCGGACCTCCCTTCCTACCCCAGAAGCCCTCCCGCCCCCAGCACGGCCACCCGTCACCGGCGGCCAATCTAACGTAACTTCGCGAGATCCAGCCAGGGAGGCGCCCTTCGGCCAGTGCGCATGCGCCCTGGGCCCGCGCCCGCCCAGGAAGAGCGCTCCCGCGAACTGCGGCGGGGGCGGCCCGGCCACCGGAGGGAAGCGGGTGTGGCCCGGCACGGTCGGGGTGCGGGGGTTGGGGCCAACCTGGAAGGGAGGAGGCCAGGAAGGAAGATTGTCCTGCCCTGCTGAGGGCTTGCCGGGTTCCAGAGGCCAGCAGCGGGGCTGGAAGGCGCAGACCTGCCTCCGGGGCTGTCTCAGCCGCGCCGAGTCGTTTGCTCAGGGCGGAGGATTTTCCTATTGGCTGCGTTATTTGAATGGAATGGAGGATAGGTCGTGAATTAGGTGCTTGTAGTTGCTCTTCTTGAGAACTCAGATGAACTTGGGCATCTCAGGATTGATAAGAACCTTGTTAACGTGGGGTCTGTGTAGCCGAGATCTATCTTTGGTGGTAGTTGGCCGAGGTGACCACCTTTTGACGAGGGTGACCTGCGGTAATTGCGGTGGCTTCCTGCCAACACCCACGGTAGAAATGTCCTCTTATGTTGGCTTGTTATTGTTTTGCTTTTTTCTCTTACTCTTCTTTGGGTCCTGTTCTTCTTCCTTAAGTGCTTTAAGCCTGCCTGGTACTACCCATGAGTTCAGCTCAGCCTTGTTACTGATTCTTACCTTTTAAGGGATTTCTGATTGCAGCTCCATTGCTTTCTAAGGAGGGGTTAAGACCCGGCAGCGTCTAAACTTCAAACAGAATATTTAAAAAGGCAATTAATTCAACCACTATTTATTGACTACTTACTGTGAGCCAGTAACTGTTCTAGGCAATGAAAAAAATGACGTTTATTTGAACCACCTCTTGAGGTTACATGCTCAAGAAATATTTTGTAATTTATTATTGATGTAAAAAAATACTGTTAACTTTGCTTTGTACAGTAGTATGACCGCACACAGGATTTGTAATACTTATGGCTTACAATCCATCCATCTGCAATCTCTACCAATAGGTATTTTTTAAATACTCCATTGTTGTCATTCAATATTTATTTATTTTTTTAGACACAGAGTCTCACTGTATCGCCCTTGGTAGAGTGCTGTGGCGTCACAGCTCACAGCAACCTCCAGCTCTTGGGCTTAGGCAATTCTCTTGCCTCAGCCTCCTCAGTAGTTGGGACTACAGGCGCCCGGCTATGATTCAGTATTTTTTAGAGCCAAAATAAGAAGTAATGAAATCTTCCCTTGGCAGTTCAGGGGCCATCTAGATTGCTTCCCCAAAGAACTAGTTAATTTACTTAATTTTACCCAGATGCAAGATTGGGATTTATTCAGCAAATATGCCCCTGCACTGGTCAGGCATTGTTCTAGGTGCTGGGGATATATCAGCAAACAATTGAACTTTTCTTATTCTCAGTCTGGTGCCTGTTCCAGGAGACTACATTGCAGTCTGTCGTGTTGAGAAATAAAATGATTGAATAAAATTTGATTAGGAAACTACCTGTCTTACAATATAATTTTCTGACCCACAGTTACTAAGATAGTAGTAACAATTCAGGTAAAGATAAGAATAATGCCTTTGAAAATACTGTAGAAATAGAAAATGAGTACAACGTGCATTAACTGCACCATTGTGTATTCAGAAGATATCAGACCTTTGCATAATGATGGTGTTAGCATCAAAATACAAACCCCCCACCCACAGAATACAGCTTTCAGAATTAAAGGAATTTGAGAACACATAGTCAGCTGCTTTGTCTACCTAGGAAAACTGACAGGTTATTCTTACATTGTCCATGATAGCTTTTAAAAGTGCTCTTGGAACATAGATAGGTATCCCAGGTTTTAATTTGGACAATAAGAATTTGGTGGGAAGTATAGTTCTGATTCAAAGCACATATTCCAGGGTGTAAAATTATGTCCAGTCCCCCCCCCCACCAAAAACCAGCCAAACAAAAAACTGGTCTGTTAACATATGCAAATTTCAATGGGTTTAGTTTTCCTTCTCCTAGGGCTATAAGGGTGAAAGGGTCGGGAAGAAAGCTTTATTAATCTCATTGGAAGTATTCTTAAACTGCCACCTTCTTTTTCTTCTTAGGGAGGGTTTCAAAAAAAAGCTGAAGACTTATGGCTAATTCTAGAACAGACAAAACTTTATTAAAACACATACAAAGCTGTCACTTCATATTACTGTAATAGCTGAATGATTTGTTTAAGCAACAGAAGAAATTGAAATGAAAATAGTTTCACTTTTAATGCCCTCTAAGTAGATAGGGATGTAAGGATACATTTCAGCTCCTTTAAATCAAAATAAGCCTTAAAATAGAAGTGCAAATGAAACTATTTACTAATTTGCTATCTTATTTTCTGCAGCAAATCATCAATCATGTTGGGATCTTTGTTTATTATATTCAGAAAGTTTAATTACACTAAAGATATCCCTTACTAACCATTAATTTACTTGTTAATTATGATCAATTTAAACATTTTTAATTAAGCCATAAATTACTTGAAATGTTCACATACAGCTCATATTTTTTCCTGCTCACATGCTCTCTCCCTCTTTTTCTCTCTCTCATCTAGCATAATATGGTACTATACTTAACAGTCATGTTTATTATTAGCAAAACAATGAGAGAATGTAATAACATAAGCACAAAAGTATGTATGTTCGTGGCCTTAGCTTAGTACCAACCTCTGCAATATGGATATTTATTAATATCAAATGGAACTTAGAATAGTAAACCTAAACATGAAAATATAATTGATCGTGATGCAATATGTGAACACAGGACAATAAAAAGCTATTTGGATTTTAAAATAAATGCAAGCTAAAAAATACAATCTCAGTTCAGTAGAAGATTGGTTAATTACCATTTGATAAGAAACTTTTTTACATATAAAAAGTTACCCTGTGTTATACAAAGAACTTTGGGATCTAAGTTGTTGCTTGTTTAATTGATAGCTCACCAATTTGTCAATTTTTACATTTTTTATAAAATAATAGTGAAGGTACGTATCACTAATATGATGCAGCGCACTAACATTTTCTATAACCCAATTTTCTACTCAGTGAATTTTTTTTCTCTGTAATTTTCATTATGTATTTGGAACTAAATTTGGTTCAAAAATGTACATAAGATATTAATAAATACTTTTAACTCAAATATTTATGTTCTTCTCATCCCTAATTTCAGCAGTTTTCAACCTGTGGGTTGCGACCCCTTTTAACTATATGGCATTAGGAAGGTTGAGAACCACTGCCTAATTTAAACCCGATATTCTAATTTCCATTTATATACTTAAGAATAAAATATTCAACATGACAGTTTGGTCTTACCAGAACCAACACTGAGCCACCCTAACTTACTTCCGACTCCATTTCTAAGTCAATCCTGTTTTCTAGATCATAACTTTAATCCCTTGCCTTGCCTCTGGTCTGGTCTCACTCCTAGAACCAGTGGTTCCTTCCACTGCTTTGACAGCTTGCTTCTACTACTTCACGGTAAATTTTCTGCCACATCTGTCTTCCTCTTAAGAACCTAAGCCTAAAACAGGAAAAGTAGTGGCTGATATTTCCATGGAGTTTCTCTGGTCTCCCAAAACTGGGAATTAGATGAGTGTCTGGCAATAATCCAAGATTCAGGCACACGGCTAGAGAGATAAAAAGTCACCTTAACAGCGCATGACTGCAGTCTGAATCATGTTCGGTATCTGCATCACATGACCATTCATATGAATAACGTTAGTATTTTCCAAACTTTCTCACATTTTTTTGCAAGATCCGAGAACCACAAACAGTATTGTTTGCTTAATGTTTTCTTTAACCTGTTAAAAACACTTAGGTTTATTTTAAAGAAAACAATGTTGCTTTGGTAAGTGGAAAATATTTTCAATTGACATAAATAAAAAAGCTTCAAGTAAAACATTATTCTAGTTAGGTTGCCTATTTAAGATCTGAGCTTAAGCCCTATTCTCAATTTGTTAAAAAAGGAAGATTGGTAAGGATTGGACATATCCTTAATGTAAGATTTTTCTACTTACTATATTCAGAAAGATGAGGAGATATTGAGAGGATATTTTTCCTCTAAATGCTTCATTGTCATTTTAATTGTACAGCTACCTAATATTGCCTCACATACCACCAATGTACGTGTCCGATATTTTTGGAAACTGGCTGACTTTATGTGTAATAATAATTATGATTAATTTAGCAAAGGTTAAGGGAAGGGCCTTAACAGCACACATATCTTAGGGTATCAAAGGCATGCCATTGGAAGAAAAAATTATATGAAAATATCTATGTGCTCTGGGACAAAAATCTGAAAGAAACTTTGGAACTAAGAATCATGAAATTACAAGCTTCTCCAGCATCTGAAAGTGAGTTTAGGTGCATAAGCTCCATCTTGGGACACTAATATTTAGAAAAGGGATCCAGTCAATTATCTTTCAAATCAAATCCTAGGAAAATCTTCTAAATTCCTCCATGAACCAGAGCAAAAAATAGGGCAATCTATTAGTAAGGAGAAAAATAATGCCATCTTCAGTTTTGGCAAGCAGGAGTAGTATCAGCTTCTGGTGGTTCTATTAAAGCAGGGGTCCTCAAACTTTTTAAACAGGGGGCCAGTTCACTGCCCCTCAGACCGTTGGAGGGCCAGATTGCAGGTCCTGGGACAAGTTGGCTGCTAAGCAGGACAGGCAGCAGCAGCAAAAACACCCCGTGGATAAATGTCCTAGGCCGGCTGCATGAATAATGTATGTGAGGAAAATAATGAGAATTTGTTTGTCTTCTTGTATTTGCCTTTTCCTTCCCTAATTTAAGCTGATAGCAATTCTGCTTCCTTGCTTCGGGGCATGTTTGTGACCACAAGAAAGCAGAAGTTACTTTCAAAACACTTTCCTTCCTAAGTTGAAACGGCCACCCCCAAATTTTTATTCAGTAAGAGTTTAGGGGATAGTTACATCATAAAGTTCCAAAGCTTTGGATGCTGGTGTGGTTGTGGAGACAAGGGAATCCTTTTACATTGTTGGTGGGATTGCAAACCAATACAGCCTCTTTGGAAAGAAGTATGGAAAATCCTCTAAGAACTCAAAGTAAACCTTCCATTTGATCCCACAGTCCATTACTATGTATCTACCCAGGACAAAAAAAGAAAAATCATTTTAGCATAAAGACATTTGCACTAGATTGTTTATTGTAGCACAATTTATAGTCTCCAAGAAGTGGAATCAACCCAAGTGCCCATCAACCCATGAATGGATTAATAAACTGTGGTATATGTATACCATGGAATACTATTTAGCCATAAGAAGATGGAGGCTTTACATCTTTTTTATTAACCTGGATGGAGGTGGAGAGCATTCTCCTTAGTGAAGTATCACAAGAATGGAAAAGCAAGTATTTGATGTACTCAATACTGACATGAAACCAGTAGACAAACAGAGGTGCCCAGACAAGAGGAAAACTCAAGTTCAATTGGGGGAAGGGGAGGAAGGGACAGAGATTGGTGTGCTCTCATCTAACAGATACAACGTAAGGGTACATGGCTCACCTGAGTGAAGAGCACAACTACAACAGGGACTTTACCTAATAAACACAAACAATGTAACCTATTCATTTGTCCCCTCATATTAATCTGAAATTAAAAAAGAGTTTAGGGCTAGTAATAGGATTGGAATTAATGTATGCGGATGCTAGGAATTTATTGACATTACATTTGCATGGTATTATAGATCGGTAAAAACAGCACTATTTTCTAATTTTGCTTTTCTCACTTTACAAAAATGTTGATTCATAACACCATGGAATGTTATTTTTTATTTAGGGTGAAGCAAAAGAAGGAGAACCAAGTGGAGAGGTTTGCCCTAGCCATCTTGAGTACTGCCATGAGAAAGAAAAATTCCACACCACTGAGAATAAAAGGTGACAGCAAGATTCGAAAGGGCAAGGGAAAGTCTATGTGTCTCTGGAACAGTAGAGATTTGCCCCCGATCCTTGGAAGTGTCCCCAGAATGGGACAGCATCTCAAAACAAATAGCTGCTTCACAGTGGCTGGGACGTAAGCCTGGGAGTCCCACTAGTCAAACATAGTTGAGCCACAGACATGGCAGGAATGGTGGGTCTGAGGGGAGTGAATACATACTGACTGGCACCTGTTACATGTCAACCATTATTCTAGGTTCTGGGGACACAGGAATGAATGATACAAATGAAGTCTCTGTTGTCAATGAGCTGACATTCCAGTGAGGAAGGACAGAAAATGAACACATTTTAAATGAGTAAGATGTTGCTAAATGAAGTAAAGGAAAAGATTAGTGTAAGAGAGATCCAAAAACAATGTCTGAAATTCCTGGCCGTTGGGAGGAGGGAAGAAGGAACTACTTTAATCAGGAAAGATCTGAGTTAAAAGTGTATCCAGGTTTTCTTGAACAATTTACAGGTTCTTTTTTAAGAAAAAGGATTTAAAGTGACAAATACTCAAGTACATGGCCTTGGAAGGGCCATTCAAATGAGAGGCTGTGAAGTTTCACAGGAAGTCTGCCCGTAGCTGGAGGAGAGAGATAGTCAAAGAGACCATTGAAGGTTAGGATGGATATTTCTTTTCTTTTCTTTTCTTTTTTTTTTTTTTTTTTTTGAGACAGAGCCTCACGCTGTCACCCTGAGTAGAGTGCTATGGCATCACAGCTCATAGCAACCTAACCTCCAGCTCCTGAGCTTAAGTGATTCTCTTGCCTCAGCCTCCCAAGCAGCTGGGACTATAGGCGCCTGCCACAATGCCTGGCTATTTTTTGGTTGTAGTCATCACTGTTGTTTGGCAGGCCCCGGCTAGATTCAAACCCGCCACTCTGGTGTATGTGGCCGGCGCCTTAGCCACTTGAGCTACAGGCACCAAACCAAGGATGTTTATTCCAACATTAACTAATGTGCAGATACAAATGATGACCACAGTAGCACTGTGTGTGTATGATCTCAGAAACTTGGTATAACACTCTGGTGTAGGTAAAAGACTATTAAGAATAATATCAAATCTCCTAATGATCAGGTGGTAAAGTTGAAACTAAGTTCTTTACAAAAATATCATTCTAATCAACATAGAATTTGGAGAAAAAAAGGCAACTAAGAAAGTGGAAAAGAGACGTAGAAAGGCTATGAGCTTGGAAACGTATTTTGGTAAAAAGATTGTACAGAGAGGAATGGTTTTGTGGGGGAAAGGAAATAATAAGTAGGAGACAGATGTGAAAAGAGTTAAAGATATGAAGATGTAGTTTTGATAAAGACAGCAAAAAGGAAAGAGAATAATATTGCATAGAAAGGATCTTGGGTGGCACCTGTAGCTCAAGCAGCTAAAGTGCCGGCCATATACACTAGAGCTGGCGGGTTCAAATCCAGCCTGGGCCTGCCAAAAAACAATGATGACTACCACCAAAAAAAAGCCAGGTGTTGTGGCGGGTGTCTATAGTACCAGCTACTTGGGAAGCTGAGGCAAGAGAATTGCTTAAGCTCAGGAGTTGGAGGTTGCTGTGAGCTGTGATGCCATGGTACTCTACCCACGGTGATAGCTTAAGGCTCTCTCTCAAAAAAAAAAAAAAAGAAAAGAAAGAAAGAAAGAAAGGATCTTGTAGGGAAGATTTTTGCCTTAAAGTAACTGGTGTTTTAAAGGAAAAAAAAATTGGAACAAAAACAGAAAGCCCAGGTATATTGTTGATGGTCTGGGTAAGTCAAGAGAAGGTTCGTGAAAGGGATTTGGAAAGAATTGTATGTGGTTAAGTTGCTATACTTAAAAGGGAAATATCTGATTTAAAAAACTGTCTGCCTCTTTTTTGCCTGCTTTAAAACTGCAGTTGCTAAGTTACTGTCTAAATGGTGGTATCTCAACATTTTCTCATGCTGAATCAGTGGGCAGCCCTTTTACTGTGGTTATCAGTAAAGGTCAGGATAGATTGGGAGACCATTTAAGCTAGGGGTAATGGGGAAGTGAATGCTCAAGGGTTGCATCCAGGGACAAGTGAGTGTCAGGCTTGGAAGGGAAAGGGTAGATGGTGGTGATGCACACTCACTCACTTGAGTATAGTAAGGGTGTCTATACTCATGCTGTCTCCAGCCCCCAGAATCTACTACATAGTTTCAGAGGGAAAATATGGGGCAGGAAGCTCCAGCCGTGGAAAATATTTCACTATCTATGGTTGGAACACCTTCATAGGTGGCAACAAATTTTCACTGTCTGTTGGCAGCATGCCTACAACAGATGGTACCAGGCCAAAGCAACAAGGCTGACATGATGGAACAAGGGATACCCTTTTCAACGGGTAGTCTACCCCTCTTTTCTCTTCCCAGAGACAACGGTGGGACATGGAGCTTCAATTCCTGTAAATTCACCCCTGGGATGCCTGTTAAAAAATTGAAAATCCCTTGGATTCAGCAGCCTTTGAAAAAAAGAAACTTATATTTCTTTACATACAACATGGCATAGCTCCAATACCAACTACCAGATGGAGAAACCTGGCCCATGAGTGGGAGTCTTAAATATAACATAATTTTGCAGTTAGATGTACCACCTGGTGCACATAACATAACTTCTCCAGGGGAAATAGAGATGAGAACCTAATTTTAGATCAAGCTATCTGGCTAAATAAAAATGCACCCTTGACCTTGGTAACAATTGAGGTCCAGAAAAAGGACTACTTTCCTTTCTTCTTGTGGTTACTTCCTTTTTTGGAACACTTAATAATAATAATTTTTTAATGTTTGAATGATGTCTTTTTAACCTCGTGATTAAGTTTGTGTCTTCTAGACTCCAACAGTTTCACATGAAGCTTATTTTAGCCTGAGGACTCCATTCTCTTTCCAGACAAGAACCTATCCCTCTGTCACCCCTTGAGCCACTGGACCTCTCGCTACATTCATCTTCTATCTAGGACCTTCCCATAAGGACCATGGAGCTTGAGGAATGCTGAGCCCCTGTTTGACTTGAAGCAGCTACAGAATATGGACCTTCACTCTTAATCCCCAAAGACTTTCAGGCTCCATGTCTCTCAGGAGGGAATGCTAGGCTAGTCAAGGACAAACAGGTGACAAGGAAGTGACTAAGAGCAGAGAGTGGGAACTGAATCATAACTAAGAACCACATTGCAGCTAGAACTGTTCCCTGGTGGGAACATGTATAGTAAAAAGTGACTAGTGACTTGAAATTGACCTAGAGCTTATTACCATCTAATTAGCATAGCATGGGTGGAGCTTTGTGGAGGATTCTGGAAAAGACACCTGTAGAAGTAGAAACTGTTATATAACCAGCCTGTAACACAATCTGTTATATAACCCCAACCTGTCAATCACCACAAAGGTGGGAAATGACAACCAGTCCTGCCCAGAGAAAGGCGGGACAAACTTGTGAGCTTATAAAAGGCAACCTGGCCTCAGACTTTAGTCTTTCTCCACTTGTGGAGAATGACATGCTCCTCTCTTTCTGGATTGTATTTTCACTTTCCATAGCTTCCTTCATTTTTTTTTTTTTTTATTGTTTGGGATTCATTGAGGGTACAAATAATTAGGTTATACTGATTGTGTTTGTTAGGTAAAGTCCCTTTTACAATTGTGTCCCATCCCCAAGAGGTGTGCCACACACTGTAACCCTCATCCTGGCTCCCTCATTCTCCTCCCCCCTACTTTGTATTAGTAGATGGCCCTACTGCCTTCATATTAGAATTGAGTACATTGGTTCATGCTTTTCCATTCTTGTGATTCTTTACTAAGAAGAATGTGTTCCACCTCAATTCAGGTTAATACAAAAGTGGCAGAATAGTATTCCATGGTGTACATATACCACAGCTTGTTAATTCATTCCTGGATTGGTGGGCATTTAGGCTGTTTCCACATTTTGGTGATTGTAAATTGAGCTGTAATAAACAATCTAGTGCAAATGTCCTTACAATAAAATGATATTTTTTCTTCTGGGTAAATGCCCAGTAATGGGATTGCAGGATCAAATGGGAGATCTAATTTGAGTTCTTTGAGGATTCTTCATACTTCTTTCCAAAAAGGGTGTATTAGTTTGCAGTCGTACCAGCAGTGTAAAAGTGTTTCCTATTCTCCACATCCATGCCAGGATCTGCAGCTTTGAGACTTTATGATGTGGGCTAGTCTCACTGGGGTTAGGTGATACCTCAGGGTGGTTTTGATTTGCATTTCTCTGATAATTAGGGACTACCAGCATTTTTTCATATATTTGTTAGCCATTTATCTTCTTTACAGAAGGTTCTATTCATGTCTCTTATCCAGTGATACATGGGATTGTTGGCTCTTTTTTGTTGGTTAATTTGAGTTCTCTGTAGATCCTAGTTATCAAGCTTTTGTCCAATTCATAATATGCAAATATCTTTTCCCATTCTGAAAGTTGTCTGTTTGCTTTGGTTGTTGTCTCCTTAGCTTTGCAGAAGCTTTTCACTTTTCATTCTCCCTTTTAAGTGATAAACTAACTGTGTGTGTAAAATTGCTTCATGCCTTTCATCACTCCAACATTAGCTCAACTTGGTACCAGTATTCACTCTTGACACTGGGAACCAGGGACTAGGAAACAACCAGATGAACTTAGAAAAATGACCTCAAGGAGTCTTTAAGTGAGATTCATTCCCAATGCATACATAAAGAGCCTTTGATATACTCGACATGTAGTTGAGCTTGCATTCATTTTCTATGGCTCCTATAAGCATACTAAAGCAATATCCATGTGTTACCTCACAGTTTCCTAAGTCAGAAGCCTGGATGGTCTTAGCTGGGTTCTATGTTCAGGGTCTCCCAAGGCCAAAAGCAAGGGGTCAGCTGGGCTGGGCTTTTATCTGGAGGCTCTGAGTAAGAATCTGCATCCAATCTCATTTAAGTTGTTGACAAAATTCAGTTCCTTACAGTTACAGGAATGAGATTTCTGTTTTCTTTCTGGTTATCTGCTAGGAGTCATCCTCAAATACCAGTGGCCTCTCTTTATATCTTACCCTCTCTGTCTTTAGAGCCAGCAACAGTGTGTCAAATCATTATCACATTTTGCTTCTCAAGTTAAAAAAAATGAATAAAATTTTGTCCTTTAGGTTAAGGTGTACAGTTTAGGGGAGGCAAGTGATACTGAAACAGATAACTTTAGTACAAGATAAGAGCTAAATACTTAAAAAGAATTTATTAAGTGCCCATTCCTGCTACAAGAACTATTTGTATGTATTACCTTACTCACAGGGTAAGGGAAGGGAGATAGACAAAAAAATGCAGGGTGAGCTGTTGAAGCACAGAAGAGTGTACTTTGAGGGGCGGAGGGAAGGGGAGATAGGAGTGGCCCCTAGGCATAATCTTTGAGAGGGTAATGACACATGAACTCATTCTCAAGGAAGAGCAGGAACGAACTGGTCATAAACATGGCATATTTGTGCCCAGGGTGAGTTTGCATGTGTATAGGGGCAGGATCTTGCATAAAGGCAGGAGGAGGAAGAGTTAAGCAGGATTGTAACAGAAAGCAACAGGAAAGTCCTACAGGATACAAAACTGGAGGAAGAGAGGGTAACCTTATTGAGTCTTCCATAGAAACCAGGGGACATGTTTATCATAAAAATGATGGGGGATGATTGAAGGATTTTTAAAAAGTGTCACAAAGAATTATTTGAGTAGCTTAGATAGCCCTAGGTAAAATGTAAAGAAAGCTTAATTTCTCTTTGAAACTTTTCTTTCCTCCCCAAGCATTCATCCTGTGACTCATTCTTGGTATTAGCAGACAATTAATCCTTGACATAAACTGGGAATTAATATCTTAGTTAATAAGGCTTAAAATACGACCCATTTCATTTTAGAAGAAAATTCTCAGAGATGGAAAAGTCGTCAGTGCAAGGACAAGCTGTTCAAACCCTCATATTTTTAGACTAGAATGGACGAGAGCATTTTCTACTTGGAAGGCGGAGTTGGATGGCAGCTGGAGTTGTAGAGGGAAGCTAATGGGATGATGAGGAGTGTCCTGCCACTGTTCCCCTATTCTCATCTGTTCATTCTGATAACATCTTGGAGCATTAGGCATGTCCTACTGGATTGTCCCCAATTATGCTTCAGGCAAATGATCTGTCTAGGCTAAATGACCCTGCAGTTTTCTTGGGAACTTACAAAGAACATTTATTTCTAACCCTACTATTATAATTTAAAGATAATGAATAAATGAGGACTTGGAACACTACCATTAAGACAATGGAGACTTGTCATTAAAAATTATTACTAAGAAAAGGGAAGGCAATTAGATAGAAACTAATATGTAGATACTCAGTTGAGTATATTAATGTAGATTCCAGTCTTTATATGACTGGAATCATCTGATATGTATGTATTTATACATACATATAAGCAGTGTAGTGGACATCTTTTTAAAATTTATTTTAATTTCATCTGTTAGCTTCCCTTCTCTCTTCTACTAATAGTAATACACAGAATTTTGGTGGAGAGGGAAAGAGGCATTATTCCTTTCATTGTTCATTGCACAGAGTCTTGGTTCTACCCATCAATGTTCCCTAGTCCGCAATAGATACATGCATGAACCAATCAGCGTTCTTGATTGCAAATAACAGAAACTGAACTGGCTATTTGTATTAGTTTTCTATTGCCATATTACAAACTATCACACATTGAAAGGCTTAAAATAACACAGAATTTGTAACTCATAGTTTTCATGGGTCAGGAGTTTAGCATGTCTTAACTCAGGGTCTTCGGAGGCTGCAATCAAGGTGTTGGCCACTTGAGGCTGAGGTTCCATGCTCACCTGTTGGCCATATTCAGTCCCTTATAGTTGTAGAACTGAGGTCCTGTTTACTTCCTGGCTTTCAGCTCCTAAAGACTGCAATCAGGTCCTTACCATGACCCCTCCTTGGGCAGTTCACGTTATGGTGTTCATTTTTCTAGAACAGCAGGAGAATCTTCTTCTAAGAAGGTTTCGGTCCTTCTTTTGAGAGCTTTTCCTGATGAACTCAGGTCTACTCAAGGGAATCTGCTCCCTTTTTTCCCCTCTTAATTATTTTTTTTAAATTGTTGTAAGACACAGGCATATATAACATAAAATTTACTTTTTTAACCATTTTAAGCGTACAGTTCAGTGGTGTTAAGTACATGCACAGCTTTGTGCACCCGTGGCCAACATCCATCCACAGACCTTTCCATATTGCCAAACTGAAACTGTTTCCTAGTCCCCGATAATCACCCTTCCACTTCCTGTATGTATGAATTTGACTATTCTAAGTGCTTTATATGACTGATATGTGTCTTTTTGTTTATTTAATTTGGCATAGTGTCTTCAAGGTTCAACCATGTTGTGGCCCACGTCAGAATCTCCTTCTCATTACATATATGTATGTACCACACTTTGTTTACCCTTTCATCCATTGATGGGCATTTAGTTTACCTTTAGGCCGTTGTGAATAATGCTGCTATAAATGCAAGTATTACAAATATCTGTTCAAGTCCTTCCTTTCACTACTTTTGTGTACATACCCAGAAGTGGGATTGCTGGATCATAAGGTCATTCTAGTTTTCATTTTTTTAGGGACTGTCATACTGTTTTCTGTAGGGTCAATAACATTTTACACTCCCACAAAAAAAAAAAATGATAATAGTGCTTTAAATTAACTTAAAATCTTCTGGTTTGAGTCAGTAATTACATCATTACTTAACCTTTGCCACATTATATAGGATAACCTCATGGAGTGAAATCCATCAGATTCACAGTTCCTTGACAGTTCCTCCCACACTCAAGAGGAGGAGATTATACATGGTGTGTGCACCAGAAACAGGGAGTCATCTTACAATTCTGTCCACCACACTTTCATATGCAGAAAAGACATTTATGGAAAGGATGTTGGATGGTTCCAGAAGCAGTAGGCAGGGTGGAGAATAAACCCCAATAATGAGCAGGAACAAATGTAAGGCAGGCAATAACACAGACAGTGAAGATCACACGATATGAAAACAGATAGAATAACACTGTTGGTGCCACCAAGACGAGATAGTATCATGATTGTCATAACAACCGTGGTAACTGCCTCCAAGAGTTCCCCCGTGATCTTCACCTCCTGTGTGTAGAGTTTTCTCATACTGCCCCTGTGTTGCTCTGCACAACCAATAGCATACAGTATAAATGATGGTCTACCACTGCCAAGATTAGATCATAAAAGACACTGTGACTCCAGTCTTGGTTCCTCCCTCACTCAATTGCATCTCTTTCCCTAGGGGACTTGAACTGCCAAGTCTGAAGATACTTAGATAACTTTATGGAGAGGCCCACAGCCAAGTGAGTGAGTCTTCTAAGAAGCACTCTGACCCCAATCAAGCCATCAGATAAATGATTTCAGCTCTGGCTGACAGTGAGCTAAGAATGGGGGTTTCCATTTTTAAGGGTGTTAAGCAAAGATGAATATGAGACAGAGACTACATGAGGCTTGTGGTATGTCAGCTTTTTACCACCAGGTCCTTTACAGATGAAGTTTGTTGACCCTTCCATTAGCACTACTGAGGATAATCGTGAACTCTTCCTGAAGCTTGTAACGTTTTCCCATGTTCAAAGTCTTTGGCATTCAAAGCCCAGTTGGTCAAGCAGAGGTCCCCAAACCCAGAAGAGAGAATGTCTAGCCCTGTTCAGCTTTGTAACAGGTGGGTATGGTCCTTCCTCTCAATAAGACTTGCACAGTGGGAATTTCTCCAAAATTGTAAAGTGCTCAGATGTGAGGTAAGAAACAACCAAAAAGTGGCATAACTTCATCTAAACCAATTAGCTTAGTTTGGCAGAACATATAGCAGACAAAATTGACTTGTCCAAATAATGGACAGTCTTAAGTAGACTGCCTGGTATTCCAGTCACCCTACTTTGGTCCCTATAATGCTTAGCTTTTTTAAGCTTTTCTTTCAAATTAGGGGGCTACCACAAATCCTCCCAACAAATTCATTTTTCTTGCTTAAAACCCGTTAGTTCCTATGCTGGCAGCAAAAGAACCTTACCTGACAATAATATTATTGCTATTATAGGAAGCTCATCAGAAAGAATTTCAAGTTTGATAAATAACATTTTATTACTCCAACATTTTTCTTCTACCCAGTGTTTTCTCTGTAGGAAATATTTCCTGATATTTCACTTTTTACAAGCAAATGGTATCAGAATATGCTTGTAAACACTGACATAATAATAAAGATGAGGAGATACATGCTCATAAAACGTATGATTTAAAACTGTAAAGAATAAACATTCATCCTTCCCTTTGGTTTCCCTCTTAACTCTCTAACTACTTTTCAGACTCCTGTTGTAAACCTCTTTTTTTCTCTACCTGAGCCTTACTTTATAGGATTTCACCTTTAGCTTTCTTTTGTTTTCTCTCTACATAGCTTTTCTCAGGTCCCCACCTCAAGGCCATATATTGCTTCTAAGTTCCATACCTATTCATACAGTTGCCTTTTGATGTGAAATATTCAAGGTTACTACATGTGATGTTGGATTTAATATCTTCGCACATAGACTTGCTTTTCCCCTTATGGTTTTTATTTCAATTTATGACCAAGATTTACTTAATGTTTTGGGAAACTATTGAAGAGACATCTACTCTAGATGGTAAGGGAGGGAAGGAGTGAGGAAAGGGGGGCCTTCCAGGAGGAGGTGACACTTAAAACTAAGTAACTAATCAGAGGCAGTTGAGCTGCTTCCATCTCTGTAGAGGAACGAGGCAAAAGCACAAAGAAAAGGAACACTACACTTCTGAAAGTGAAAGTAATCTGAAATCAACGAAGCATACTTGCTTTTTTGGTAGGAAGGATGGCAAGAGATACGATTGAAAAAATAGGCAAGAAATAGATCATGATTATATACTGATTTTATAGTAGTATTGAATATATTGGATAATGCAATGATACATTTCTGAACTATTAAGAATAGAGTATAAATGTCTTACCACAACAAATAAGTAAAGTGAGGAGATGGTTATGTTAATCGGTTAGATGTAAGCATTTCCACATTGTATATCAAATCAGCACATTGTACCTCATAGATGCATTAATGTACACAGTTATGATTTAATAAAGAATTTTAAAAATAAAAAAAGAAAGAAATAGATCATGAAGAATCTTTTAGGGCGTGTGAAGAAGTCTGGGCCTTGTACTGTCAAAACAGACTTCACAAATGTGACCTGTCTGTGCTCCTGCCCTGAACACAGACCACTGTTGCTCTAGTATTTGCCGATTCACTTCTTTCTGGCACCCTCTTCCCTATGCTCCAGAATCTGACCTCTACTTTTCTTCCAGAATGATTTTTTCTGTAGTAAATATCTTATATTCCCTCACTGCTAACAGTTTTTTAGTGACTCTCCATCATCTGAAGCGGAAGTAGCAATTACCAAGGCCCACAGGGGCCCAGCAGGTGGTATTTGTGACCACTGACTAGAGCAGCTCAGATGGGACTATTGCAGGGTGGTGACAGCACTGCCTGTCAAATACAGGAAAATGTGGCCAGAAGTCCCACTTCTTTAAGAGAGGCTGGAAGTCCAGCTTGTTATATAATTTTTTTCTTTAGATTTTAAATAACTAGTTTAATACTTTTAAGCATGGTATGAGCCAAAGAAACCACTTGTGTAGGTTGTGGGCAACCAACCCCCAGACACCATTTATGCTCCTAAACACCTGGTAGACTATTGCAGCTCTGAGGTGACAGTTGAAGACAGCTTCTGCTAGGGCAAGGATGGTACAGATGGAGAGGAGGGGCCAGAACCAGATAAAGCTGAATGATTGATCGTGTGGGGTGTAATCACTGGAAGGAACATAGAACATTTTCCTAGTTGATGATGGATGACAAGTTCTAATTTTGCTAAAAATCCTAATTTATCACATTGCCTAATTGCATTAATTTAATAGCTCTGCCTTTCCCAGGGACCGGCTTACTAGATGTATTTCACATATCCCCAGTAACCAGACATCTGTGAATTATACATCATTCCTGAGCAAAACTCTAGGAAAGATAATTAAATGCAAAACGAATGGAGGTTTTAAGAACTTAGTGGTCACTAGGAACATCTAAGATTCTTGAAACACGAACCATGTTAAATTAAGCTCGTTGGTTTGTTGCTTGTTTGTTTTGTTAAGAATGCTGGGCTGTCAGGTCATACAGAGAAAGAGTTTGAGAGAGGAAGCACACTTTATAAAATTTCTCCAAGCTCTTCGGCCTCGCTAGGTACGTGATAGTCATTGGATTTCTTAGCCTGAACATGCAATTTCTCATATTCTACCAGATTTCCATTTTTATATATTCACCATGTTATCCTAGTCTCACTCTTTCCATTTTATTTTTGATTTTTTAAATTCTTTCATTTGCTTTTCAGTCCCTAATAGAGTAACAGTGTTCTTCTCTTCTACTTAATGGGCTCTAGAAACTTCTAGTTTTCCCAAAGTCGAGTTTCATTAATAACTTTCATTTAAGTCTCTACTATTATTACACTCATTGTATATATCTTTACCTCTCTGATTCACAATCCCACAGATAAATTTCCATAACTATGACGTTCTTTCCGTGTTTTTAATAGCTATTTTGTAGTTACTGGTGTAACTGAGCACAAAGAAACCTGTACATGCGTCATTCACACCTATGAGGGTAAAAGAAGATAAAAAAGACGTACTTTTTTTCTTTTAGGACTGAGTAGGTTTGTGGAATGAAAGACATAATGAGAGGGATGGGGTTATATTTGCCACACGTATGGCTTATAGAAATGCAAGACATGGATAAACTGAAATTATAAATGAGACTGACTTTATTCTTAATTATATCCAAGTAGGCAAACAGCCTCGATATTTCTGTCTGGGAAAGTAACTAATTTTCACTACTCTTTTAGTATAAGTTAAAAAGAAACCTTGGCGTGGATAAAAAGGTATTCTTCTGCTCATTTTCAAAAAACCCGCCACAATGTTCTAATCCCTCAGAAATAGGAAATGTTGGATGGCATCAGATTACTTCAGACATGAAATGAAAGCTTGGAAATGTGTCCCTCTAACTTTCATTCTTGGGTTTTTACTGTGGTGTTCTCTGTGGTTTGCTTTATGTCCAAGTTCCTGTCACAGTTCAATTGTGTTTACTTCATTTCTAGAGGTGAAGGCTGACACAGTGGTTTATTTTTGTTGTTGTTGTTGTTTTTTGAAACAGAGTCTCACTTTGTTGCCCCCGTCAGAGTGCCGGGGCGTCATAGCTCACAGCTACCTCAAACTCTTGGGCTCAAGTGTTTCTCTTGCCTCAGCCTCCCAAGTAGCTGGGACTACAGGCACCCACCACAACGTCCTGCAATTTTTTAGAAATGAGTCTCTCTCTGGCTCAGGCTGGTCTTGAAACTGTGAGTTCAGGCAATCCACCCACCTCGGCCTCCCAGAGTGCTAGGATTACAGGTGTGAACCCAACTCCCAGCCTAATGTTTTCTTGATTATAAAGATTTTTGGCATACTATCAACTTAATTCTAAGGCAAATGTTTCCCCTCACTCAAGTAAGAGAAATAAAAGAAGAAAATAGGAGAAGAAAAAAAGTAACATTTTGGAGTGGTGGAGCTGTTTCACATCTTCATTATGGTGACATTCACACAACGGTATACGTTTGTCAAAGGTCACAGCACTGTACACAAAAAATACTGAAACTTACTGTGGGTAAATTATCCTTCATTAAAAATTAGTGTGTGTGTGTATGAGAGAGAGAGAGAGATCACCTAAGTCTTGACTATCAATGTGTCATCCAGGAAAAAGTCCTATGCCATATTCTCTTGGCACATTCATGTTCTGATGGGAATTTCTCCAATATTTATGGTAGTGTTTGGTAATATTTATACAATAATAATAAATATTACTGATATACCCTTCAATACAACTCAATTTAGCTTTCCTTTCTCTCCTTTTAAAAACTTTCAAAGAAAATAGTTCTCAAAAACCATTTTGCCTTCCCATTATTTGTTTCTCAGAAGTTTCAATTTAAAAGTCTGCTAACAATATCAAACTGATTAATTGAGTGTGGTGGATGGCCAGCCTCCACAATGGCCCCAGTGACTCTTGCCTCATGGTCTTCACACTCCTATAGATATATATACACCCACAATGAAAAAGGCCAACCAACAAGATAATGAGGAAATGACAAAGAGTGTGTCTTCCTAGCCTTAGCCATAAGAATGTTAAAGTTTCTGCCTTGCTCTGAGGGAAGCCAGCTGTCCTGTTATCAGTATACTCAGGTAGCCATGCAGATATGTCCACATAGCGAGGAACTGTGGCATGATGAGAGGGGGCTGTCTTGGAAGGGGTTCCTCAAGTTCAAGGGAAGCCTTTGTATCACTGATGTCTTGAATATAACCTCAGGAGAGACCTACAGTCAGAGTCATCTGGTTTTCCACTCTCTAATTCCTGACCTGTGAGATAGTAAATGTTTGTTATTGTTTTATGTAAGTTGCTAAATTTAAGGATAATTTGTTATATAGCGATAGACACAAAAATGTACTCATATTTTATTTTTCTGAAATATATTCAAACTTAGATGTTCTAGAATACCATTTGCTGGGATTTTAACCTTAATGATATTAAGTAATAAAGTGAGAATGTTGCCATTTATAGGTTTACATTAAGACTAATTTCTAGGACAATGAAGATGGCCAATAAATGATGGCTATGGAATATGTTTGTAGTCGAAGCCCTTGTTTGACCAAAAGGAAATAAAACCTAATCAAAGTGTCTTAAATAAAAACAAGTTATGTTGAAAGAGGCCAAGGTGGGAATATTGCTGGGTTTGAGACCAGTTGAGTAAGAGCAAGATTCCTTCCGTATCTACAAAATATTAAAACAAATAACTATCCAGGCATGGTGGTACATGCCTGTAGTCCCAGCTACTTGGAAGGCTGAGGCAGGTGGATTGCTTGAGCCCAAGCATTTGAGGTTGCTGCGAGCTACAGTGACACCCTGCACTCTGACCTTGGTGACAAAACAAAACAAAACAAAACAAAAAGATATACTGGAAGGATAAAAAGCCCACAGAAGTTATGTTCAAGAGGAACAGCTGCGCTGTGGGAATTGGGAAGTTGCCAGGAGGTGTCCCCCTTCCTCCTTCCCCTTATCTCTCCGTCTGTCTTCCCTTCTGTGCGTCTATTTCTTTACTTCCTTCTCCTTACTCTCCTTTTCTCTTTCTGTCTCCCGCATTCATTCCACATCACTGTTTTAATTTTCCTGTTCCTCTTTTCTTGTCCTCCTCTCTCTTCATTGTTTATTTCCTCCTTCCCTCTCTCCATCTTTCAATCTTACTTCCTTTTCTTTGTTACCCAGCCCCTTGTCTCCCTTTCCCTCCGTTTCTGCCTTTCCTTTGTCCTCCCCCTTTTTTCTCCCCCCTTTCTCTCCTCCTTCCCTTTTCTATTTCTCCAGAGTTTCTCATCACATATGCTTTCTTTGAATTTTTCTTACCCTTGTTTTCTGAAGAATGCCTGCTTTTCCCCCTTACTTCAGTCTTGGCTTGGGATCAACTCTTACTCCACTGCTAAGTGACATTTATAGGTTCAGGCCTACTATGTTTGACTATAGTAGAGATTGCAAATTGGCTATGCATAGCTGAATTTGGCTTGCAAATGTGTTTTGCTTGGTCCAGTCTGTACTTCTCCCAAGTTTAATTGTTGGTCATAAATTTAAAACATTAAAGAAGCATAGATTGAATCAAGCCTAACACCCTTCAACTCATCAGTGGTCTGGAGTGTATCTTCGTATATTACAGATTAGTCTCATAGTGAACATTTATTATAATAAATTATGAAGAAAATATTAAATTTTATTCAGATATTTAAGAAGTCAGAAACATTCTTTATAAGTATTTCCACAAAATATTTGAAATATTGTGCTTAAAATGTAAGCTTGGGACATTTAGAAAATTTAGAGATGAGAACTATCACATTTGCAGATGATTTTAATGAAACATTAATTATACTAAATAAGGTCAAACTGTTAGCTTTCTTTCATTGTTTTAGATTTAGAAGAAAATCCATAAATATAAGATGTCCTAGCTTTTGATGCAGTGGAGTCCAACATATCTGAGGACGCTTCTGCCCTTAAAATTAAGAGTTTTAAATGATACACAAAGTATTGGAGGTCTGAGTCAACATCATCCTGTATGCAGGCATGAAACTCGTTCAATTTGTAGCTAAAAGACAAATTCCCTGTGTCCATTAACATAGATTAGCACATTCTTATTTTCCTTGTTAGTTAAGAGTAAGAATGGATTATGTGAGTGTGTTTTCATTCTAAGGTCCGGCTGGTTCTAAGTCCCTCTAGCACACTCAGTTTCTTCTATTCTCATCTAGAAGCATAATATTCCTCGTCTGTGCATATTCCACGAGCACTTTTGATCAATTAACCAACTGATACTGTAGTTTACAACTGGGACCCCATCAAACATAATTCTTTTCAAATGTGTTATATACCCTGCAATTATTTTTCAGGTCAAGGATGATAAGTTAAACTCCCCAAGTACCTATCAGTGTTGTTTTAAATAATGTTTGTCTTCTGACTATAAAGCTAATTTATTATCCTTGTAAAATTATCATTGTAATTTGTTATCATTGTAAATAATAAAAATGAAGAAGATGCTGTTATTTGGAATTCTATTACCCATAGATGTAGCAGCCCATATAGCGTATGGCAAGAAGGAATGAGAGTTATAAGAAATACTTGTGTAGCTCTGTAATGAAACACCATAGTGAAAAGGGCGTGGGGAGGGATTTGGTTCTCCTAACAAACATGAGCGCTCGCAAGATGAGAGCATCAGTGATTAACAGTCTCTACACCCGTGGTGTTAAGCGGCATGGGAGTGTGTCTATAAGAGGCTGGAGGAGAAGGCCGATAGGAGCGTGCATTCTATCACGGACCTGCTCACTCTGACTTTGTTACTTCTCCTGTCTGCAGAATGCCTGCACAGCGTCTCTCTATGAAAGACTGCTAAAGACTGCTAAGATGTATTCTTCTACTAAGACTGCTCTTCTCCCCCAAATACTGTCTTTCTCTCTCTCTCCCTTCTGCTAAGGCAAATAGCCCTCAGTCACCTAAGAGCAATTGTTCCCAAGCGAAGTAGCCTAGCGGTCCACGTCTGGAGCCTAGATAAACCAGGGGCCAGACAGCTGGTCAGTCCCGGCCCCGACAAATGGTGACCATGAAGGGACCTGACACAGATTTGCTAACTTTTTGGTACAAAGAATTTGTTCTATGTTTTTTCTTTGAATACATAAGCAGCTTTTGAAAATATTTATATTTTTCATCTTTACTGGGATAGGATTAAATAAAAATTGTACATATTGATGGTGTATAACTTCAGGTTTTGAGGTATATGTTCATTGTGAAGTTATCACCACAATCAAACTGGTTAGCATAGTTATCTTTTTTTAATTATGAGAGTGTTAACCTCCTAGTAAATTTCAAGTGTATAATACAGTATTGTTAATGACAGTCACCACGATGTATGTTAGATCTCCAGAACTTCGTAATCTTACGTAACTGAAACTTTGCATCCTTTGACCAACTTCTCCCCATGTCCTCCACCTTCTACTTCCTGGAATGACCATTTTACCTTGTTTTTTTGTGAGTTTGACTATTTTAGTTAGAGTCTAAAGATAGGTGGGATCATACAGGGTTTCCTTTTTATGTCAGCTTATTTCATTTAGTATCATATCCTCCAGGTTTATTCATGTTGTCCCAAATGGGAAGATTTCCTTCTTTTTAAAGGCTGAATAGTATTCCATTCCATTATACAACATATTCTTTATTCATTCTTCTGTTAATGGACATTCAGGTTGTTTCAGTATCTTGGCTATTGTGAATAAAACTACCATGACTATGGGAGTGCTGGTATCACTTTGAGATGCTGATGGGATTTCTTTTGGATATGCTATGGTCTGAAATGTTTCCCAAATTTATGTTTTGAAGCTTAATACCCATCATGATGGCATTAAGAGGTGTGGCCTTTGGAAGGTGATTTTAATGAGGGTTCTGCCCTTATGAATGTGATTAACACTCTTATAAAAGAGCTTGTGTTTTAAGGGAGCTCTTTCTTGCCCTCTGTCCCTTCTGCCATGTGAGGACACAACATTTCTCCTCTCCAGGGGATGCAGCTGTGAGGTGCCGTCTAGAAGCAGAGAGTACCCCTTCCCAGACACCAGTCTTGCCAATGCCTTGATATTGAACTTTTCAGCTTCCAGAATCATAAGAGAGAAATTCCTATTGTTTATAATTCAGTCTGTGGTATTTTGTCACAGCATGAAGAACAAAGATAGTGTATATACCTAGAAGTAAGATTGCTGAACTAAATATTAATAGTTCTATTTTTAATATTTTGAGGAATTGCTATGCTATTTTCCCTGATAGCTGTAATAATTTATATTCATGCCAACAATATGCAGGATTTATTTTCTCCACATCCTGGACAGCACTGACAACTCCTTTGCCCTGTTGATACAAGCCATCCTTACAGGGATGAGATGATATCTTGTTATGATCTGATTTGCATTTCTCAGGTGATTAGTGATGCTGAGTACCTTTTCACATATCTGCCAGCCGTTGTATGTCTTTCTTTGAGAACTGTCTATTTGGATATTAGTTTATTTTTTTCAATGAAAGTATTTTTTTTGATACATCAGATTGTTTATATTTCTTATATATTTTCAATGTTGATCCCTTGTCAAGTACTTGTTGTGCAAATATTTATTCTGGTGGTTTTTAGAAATTCCACCAATTTTTTATATGTTGGTTTTGTATCCTGCAACTTTATTAGTTCTAAGCGACTTCTTTTATTCTTTAGGGATTTCTATATATAGAATCATGTCATTTGCAAACTGAGATAATTTTCTTCTGCCTTTCTGATTTGGATTCTTTTGTTTCTTTTTCCATATCTAATTGCTTTGGCTAGGAATCCAGACTGTGTTGAATAGAAATAGTGAGACTGCACATCTTTCCCTTGCAGTGAATCTTAGAGGGAAAGCTTTCAGTTTTTCCCCATTAATTTTGATGTTACCTATGGGCCTTTCATATATGGTCTTTATTGTGTTGAGGTAAGTTCCTTTTATGCCTATTTTATTGAGTTTTTTTTTTATTTTAAATCATGAATGAATGTTCAACTTTGTCACTCACTTTTTCTTCATCTATTGAGATGGTCATTAGGTTTTTAATGCTTCCTTTAGTTAATCAGATGTATTATATTGATTGATTAGCATACAGTGGACCATCCTAGCATCCCAGGGCCAAGTCCCACTTGGTCATGGTGTATAACTCTTTTAATTTTTATATTCTTCAGCTCTGGGATTTCTGTTTTTAATTTATTGCTTCTGTCTTTCTTTATTGTACTTCTCACTTTGTTCATGTCTTGTTTTCCTGGTTACATTTATTTGTTTATTTATGTTCTCTTGTACTTCATGGAGATTCTTAAAGAAAATTATTTGAATTCTTTGTTAAGTAGTTAATAAATCTTCATTTCTTTAAGGTCAGTTACTGAAACTTTATTAGATTTCTTTGTTAGTATCATGTTTGCGAGATTCTTTAGTATCTGTATCCTGAGTTGGTGCCTATGCATTTGAAGGAACAAACATCTCTTTCCGTTTTTACAGGCTTATTTGGCAGGTAAAAACTTTCTCCTCTTGGGCCCCTGGAGTAATGGGATTGCTTCTGGGATCCTGGTTGAGCACAGCTAGAGTTCTTTCGGGTAGTTGCTATAGGTCTGCAGTTAGGTCCACAATTGGCAGGCCTGTTACTAAGAAGATGGGACAGCCTTTTCAACCCTGGTCAAGCATGGCTGGAGCCAGGTTATAGGGCCACTTTTAGGTTTGCGGTTGGGTCCACAGAGAACAGACCTAATAAAAAAGGCACAGATGGGTGTGGCTACCATTGGGCTCTTGATGAACTGCTGTTGGGTCCCTATATGGGTCTCTGAGTGGGCAGGCCTGCCTGTGGGACTGCAGTAGAACAGAGCTGGGTCACCAAGTCGCTTCGTAGTCTATAGCTGGTTCCAAAGTTGGCTGGTCAGTTACCAATAGCGTGGATCCTCCTTTTCTAGTCCCTTGTGGAAGGGCCTAGTGGCAGGACTGTGGCCAAGCATGACTAAAGTCAATTCCACAGGGAAACAGTGGTCTTCTTGTCCATAGCTGGGACATGGTGAGCCTGCAACTGGGGTGTGGGCCTGTTTTCTCAACATAGACTTCCTTGGGCTTGGGCTCCACCAAGGTTTTACAACCTTCTACCTGGATTCCAAAGTTCTTATAAGGGTACTTTTGTGTATGAATGGCTGCCAAATTATTGTTTTAGAGTGAAGGGGGAGGCCTAATCTGGGGATTCCCTATTCTGTCATCTTGCTCATCATCTATAGGCCTTTTTTAAAAAAAGAGAAAATGAGATCATGTTATACATACCATTTCATAGCTGTCTTAGCATTGCATTTTCCATGTCAATTAATATAAGTCAATAGTACATGAATATCATTCCATGTGCTATATTTTATTTAACCAATCCTCTTCTGTTGATTTTTCAGACATTTTACAAACAGGGTATAGTTTGAATCATCATTCTTTAGAAAAATTCTGAAAAATGGAATGGCATAACAGAAATTTGAAGTCTAAGCATGAGATCAATAAATACTTATTGAGTGATCATCAGACCATCTGAGTGATTAGAGAGACAGAACTGTTGTTTAGTTCATTTGGAGTGGTTATTCTTTTAGTCATATGAAGGTTTTTTTTTTCGAGACAGAGTCTTACTATGTCATGCTTGGTAGGGTGCCATGGCATCACAGCTCACAGCAACCTCAAACTCTTAGGCTTAAGTGATTCTCTTGCCTCAGCCTCCCAAGTAGCTGGGATTACAGGCACCTGCCATAATGCCTGGCTATTTTTTGGTTGCTGTTGTCATTGTTGTTTAGCTGGCCCTGGCCGGGCTCTAACCTACCAATACAGGCATCGAGCCCATATGAAGATATTTTATAAATGTATATTTTTGAAATATTTTTAAGTAGCTTCATTGACAAATACTTTGAAATGCTCACTCAGCGATGAAATGTCTGAGAATCTCTGTGGTTTCAAGTTTTAGATAAATTCAATACACTGTTAACTATCAAAGTCTTGATATAAATATCTGCCATGAAGAAATGCCAAACGACAGTTGTTTGTGGTTGATATTAGCAGCAAGATTAAAGATTAATAGTGTTCCTTACCAATGATAGGGTGATACTTTATAACTGTACTTTGGTTATCACATACCACAGGAAGTGGTAAATTCATACCAGAAACCAAAGCCTTTTTTGGTAACTCAAGGACCTCAGGCAAATATTGACCTTTTTACCCTTAAAGTGGTTACCCTGTTAAGTTTCACAGAAAGCTTTTTTGATGAACTTATACTCAGACAAATTTAGGAATTCTTAAAAATATTATGTGAAGTAGTTAATACTGCATACAACAACATTAACATAGTACGGCAGTAAGAGAGCTCATGTTCTTTGTTACTTTACAACTTTGGATGGAATTCCATTGTTCCTCTGGGATAAATAATTACTACTTTAAGCATTTATAGTATTTTAAATGACATAATGCAAGGTTCCTGTCAATGGAAAGCAGTCAAAAATATCAGTCCTTCTTCCTAGTAATCATAATGATGTCCTATTCCTAGCTGGTACTCATTAACGCTATAGAGATACTGGTGTAAGTGTTCATTCTCAACATATTAACAGTGACCAGTAAACTTTATTGCATATTCAGATAGAGCTTAGTACACTTTTGTGTGCAATCAAATAAATGTGTAAAGCCACGCAAATTTTATTGTTAGAAGAGTCTGATTTATTGAAAGGTATGAATTATAGGGTTTTAAAAGTAAGAACAGTTGTGTTACTTTTAAATTGATCTAATAACTAGAAGTAAACTAAAAGGAAATTTTTCAATAAAGCCTTATGTTTCGTTATATAACTAAAACTGGTGCTTTTTCACTTATCAATTGCAAGTTATATTGTGCCCCTAAAACTTCTCGAGGACCTGCACAAGTAACTTAAGACTCCTTTTCTTCTGAAATCTCACTATCTTAGAGAATTCTTTACTTATAATTAAAGGCAAAATTTATCAACACAGATTTTTAAAAGTATAGATTGACTTACCGTGATTTTCTTGCTGTGTTTTTATATGAGCTGAATAAATGAAAAATGGAGATAACCCCTTTTCCCCAAACCATTTAAATTTAGGTTTCAAACTTAACATTGAAAACAATATTAGGTTTGAACTAAAATATTGTAAAGCATGTTTTAGAGACACTGGAGAAACTAATTCAACTAATAAATATTGAGCACATATTATAAGTCCAGCACTGTGTTGGGAATAGAAAGATGAATTAACGTAGAAGTTAATGCTGGGAGGGAAGTTCGGGATAATGTAATACAAACCCCTGAATGGACAGAGGAGGGAATTAAGACTCCTGGGAGATGAAGTGGCTTTCCCACAGTTAGGAGATAGGTGGTAGAGCCAAGATTAGAATACTGCCAATTTGGTATTCCTTGCATTTCCTCTCATTGAGTGCTCCAAAGTTTCACAAAAGATACAGTTCTTACATTGGCTAGAGCTCTTGAGGCTGGGCTATCCCCACAAAGCAGGTCGAGAAAATTTCCGTGATCGTCAGCATCTCAAAATAGCAGCCGGTCACTGCTGCTTTGTTCCTAACTCTGGAAGAATGAAAGAAATTCTAATTATACAACTGGCACTGGCCAAATAGTTTCTCTCAACCAACACTGGAGGGCTAACTATGTGCCTGGCTCTGTGTTATACCCTAGGAATATAAAGTAGACCCCAAACAATCTTTGTCCTTACGAAAGTAATAGTCCAATGGGGGAAGCAAACCTGTAGAGAGGTAACGGCGGCAACATTACCTGGCCCAGGCCAATAAGAAAATGCACTCTAATTGTTTTCTTTTTTCATCACTATTTGTTAAAAGTATTTACATTGAAGCTATTTGGCCAAATACTGAAATCCTACTTCAACAATCCTCCAAGAAGTTTCCGTGGCAGGGATATGCAAAAGAAATGATGGTGGAAAAGCACAGCCAAGTTAGCACTTTGACTCAACCCTCACTACGGAGAAAGAAATATGATACAGTGAGCTGTAGTTTTAGAGAGCAGTTTAAATGATCTAATCTGGTTGGGTTTAAATGATCTTAGGCCAAGCCACTATCTAACATTCAACCCCACATCTTAGATCTTATTCCGGTCACATGCAACAAAAGTAAGTGTTAGAGAGAGAGTGGACCAGCTGATGAGGCCTCTGCCACTCAGCCACCAGCCCTAGTCTTAGTGCTCTGATGGCCTGGAAGGGAGAGAAACAGAGAGGCCTCTATCTCTGATTTAATTAATTGATTAAATTAATTAAGCAAGTTTCTTTGGTCCTGACTAGAGTGCAGTGGTATCATCATAGTTAACTACAATCTCAAACTCCTGGGTTCAGGTGATCTTCCTGCCTCAGCCTCCTGAGTAGCTGAAACTATAGACACTGCACCACCATGTCCAGTTAATTTTTTCTATTTTTAGTGGAGATGGGGGCTTGGTCAGGCTGGTCTGGAACTCTTGAGCTCAAGTGACCTTCCCACCTCCGCCTCCCAACCCACCAGGCCTGGCCCCTACCTCTGATATTTTAATACTTGAAAATTCCACCCACTAGAAAACACGGCCTTATCAATGGCTTTAAGCGTAATCAATTCCTTCTCTCTACTTTGATAGTTTGGTGACCTTGAGTAAGACAGTATTTCCTCATACTCTTTTCCTTCATGGTGCATGATAATCTTCTTGAAAACACCATTTAAATTTTATTTAGGCTGGGTGTGATGGCTTATACTTGTATCTCACCACTTTGGAGACTGAGGCAAGAGGATCAAGGCTGAAGGATCCCTTGAGTCCAGGAATTCAGAGACCAGCTTGGGCAATATAGTGAGACCTCACCTTTATAAAAAAAAAAAATAGCTGAGTGTGGTGGTACATGTGCCTTTAATCTTAACTACCTAGGAGGCTGAGGCAGGAGGATCTCTTGAGCTTAGGAGTTCAAGGCTGCAGCGAGCTAGGAAGGCACCATGGCACTCTAGCCTGGTTGACAAAGTCAGACACTGCCTCTAAACAACATTATTGACAAAATCTTTCTTTTCTAATGATAACAAATTTGGGTGAATCCTTTTCATTATATCCTATGGATATAATAGTTGTATTATATCCAGCTTAAGCATTAGTGGCCAACATATAAGGTGCAGACAAAAACAGTATTTACTCTTAGTTTGCTCTCCCAAATCAAAAGAGAAGTTGAAGGCTGGGCACAGTGGCTCACGCCTGTAATCCTAGCACTCTGGAAGGCTGAGGCAGGCAGATTATTTGAGCTAAGGAGTTCGAGACCACCCTCAGCAAGAGTAAGATACAGAAAAATAGAAAAAGTTAGCTGCGCAGTGTCGTGGACGCCTATAGTCCCAGGTACTTGGGAATGATCAACGAGGATCACTTGAGCCCGAGAGTTTGAGGTTACTGTTAGCTGTAATACCATGGCACTCCACACAGAGTGACCGAATGAGGCTGTCTGAAAGAAAGAAAGAAAGAAAGAAAGAAAGAAAGAAAGAAAGAAAGAAAGAAGGAAAGAAAGAAAAGAAAAGAAAGAAAAAAGAGGATTTGAAAATTTGAACAAAGGAGTTAACCATCCATATAAAGCTTTAAGTATTGTTAGATGGATCATGAGAAGTGAAACATTTCAAATGACCACAGCTCTATAATTCTACTGTGAGCCCATTTCTATTTTTAAAGCTCATTTGCCCAGTTAACCTTGGCATTACAGAAGAAGTGGACTGTCTGGCACCATCTGATGATTATCACAGATGGAAGGACAACAGAAAGCAATATCATGGCAAGTTGAGTCTTAAAAGCTTTCTTTTAATTTTATCTTTCTATAAATATGATCTGAGCCACCCATAATACAAAATACTTGCTTTTTTGAACTTACCAATTTTAATGACGTTGGGTTCATAAATTTTTGCATGTCAAAACTCAGTGGTTCTCCCAAGCCTTCATATTTTATTCTTTCATAAAAAGGTGCATTTAATTAGCTTGTGTATCAGATTAAAATCTGTAGGTAAGTTAATCATTTTATGTAGGTGCTCGATTCAATTTGATGCACTTTGATGGTGTGCCTGCTACACGCGGGGCCCTAGGCCAGGGACTGAGACTACAGAGAGGTTGAAAACACATTCCTGCTCTCTAGGAACTCACAGTGTGTAAAGGTAGATAGACTAGGTAGGTATAATAAACTATTGGCAAATGCTATAGGAGCAGGGGGAGTGTAGTGCTGGCAGGAGGCAGAGCACGGAGGCATAATTCTTCCTGGGTGAAAGGGAGAACAGGCCTGGAGAAAAGCAACTACTGGGACTATTGCTGCTTCAACACGGCACAGTGCTTCTTGAAATTCTGATTTTCCACCCAAGTCCAGCTGTTTCTTCTGTCCTCTTTCCTGAGTATTTCAAAATTCACAATACTCTATGTATCTCCACTCTTGTGGTTTTCTTCCTGGGCTTCTTGCCCTCTTCTTCTCCAGCCAACTACCTTCTTTGAGCAAATTGTTTCTTTCCTCCCAACGACCTCAGCTTTCTCTGTCCTTTCCCATCCCCTCACACCTGCTATTTCCTATGAAGACATCCTGGCCACGGGCTCAAAGCTTAGACACATCTGTCTGGGCTCTGAATCACGAGATTCCTGCTCCCTGGGGAATTTACCACATTGATAGCTTCCTCACTTTACTGTAATTCTGTTCTTTCCCTTTGGCTTCTTCTTTGCATTCGGTTATTCTCAAATGTCTCTCATCTCGACAGAAGTAGAAAAAATATCTCTTACTTCAGCCACCCCGTCTTTCTCTTCTCTGTCAAACTCTTTGACAAAAGAATCTACCACTTCTTTCCACAATGACTACTCTTTGGATATTATTTCCATAATTTGCTGAAACGTCTTTGACAAAGAACATCAATAATTTTCCATCAAAATCAATGCTCTCTCTTCAGTGCCACTCTTACCACCCCTTCTCTATCACTTTATACAGCTGAATACCCCCTTCTTAAAATTCCTTTAGCTTCCAAGACATTGATTTTTCTGTATTTTTCTTTTCCTTTTCTACTTCACCTCCTTTGTTGTTTTCTTTTGACTTTCCCATACATCTTAAGGAGTGGTTGTTGGCTGAGATAGTGAAGACAGATGGTCTTTGAACACCACCCAAATCACACAGACTATACATGGTATCAGTATTACCAAGAGAGGGAGGACATGATGCTAGGTCAATCCATCTATCTTGTCTCTCTATCATTACTTAATTAATTTGTCTGCTTATTACCATGGGGGGGTATTAGGCTTCCTCTGTAAGCCCAGAATTAGACAGAGCCCTTAGTGTGCCCAGTCAGACTTTTTTACTTCCCAGCTAAAGTAATGGGTCTAAAGATGGGAAATGAGACTCCATCATGGGTCTTTTATGAGAACTACTGGCAAAGAAGAAAGCAAATTTCTGCTGTACTTGAAGTTGGGGGAATGTGTTTGCCCAGGGCTTCCAGATGCCACTGGCGGGAAAAGCCTTCCTGAATGAAGCCAATGCTGAATGGAGCAGAGTCAGAAGACGGGAGAAGCCACATTGTCACAGTATCATTGTGGGAGCTTGGAAAGATCCAGCTGCCCTAGTCTAAATGTCTTCTGTTTTTAAATTTGGAATCACAAAGAAAAAAAGTCCTGTCTAATAACCTTCCTGTTTTCTAGGCCCTCCTGGTACAAGAACCAGCAACATTGTATGACCTGGGGGCTGTTAGAATGCAGAATCCCAGACTCTTCCTGGGCACAATGAATCAGAATGAGCATTTGAACAGGATTCTTCAGGAGACTGACATGGACAGTGAAGTTGAGGACTATCATACCTGGATCTAACAGAGATTTTCTGTCTGCTCCTTGTTCAGTTCTCTATGGTGGTTATTTTTACCTGGGCAGGGAGACGATATCCCAGGGACAGCAGAAGAGAATGTCTTGGGGCCCTTTCTGAGCAGTTGAGAATCACTGCTTTACCGGTTCTACCCCAAGTTTTTATATCCACTCTGTGGCTTTGCCTTCCAAATGACGCCTACTAGAAATTTCAACTGAGATGTTCTAGTGTCTGACATTTGATTCTAAACCCCAGTTCTCCCACCCTTCCTTCCTATATACTACCCCCTCCCCTGCCCCCGCAGTGAATGACAGAGCTATTCTGCTGGTCCTAAGTATGCGTTCCTTACCTCTCTGACTCCTCCACTGCAATCTGCTTTCTGGGACTAACACTTGATCTGATGTGATCATCAACGATCTCCGTGTTGACAAGTAAATCACATCTTACTAAACCTCTCTTGAGTACCTGGTTCTCTTGGCCATTCTCTCCTTCTTGTAGCTCTTTCCTTTCTGATCTTCCTTAGCTTTCTGGATATGGCCCACTTCTGGTTTTCTTGTTATTTCTGTGGCTTGATCTTCTTTTTTTTCCTTTATTTTTCTTATATGGCCTGCCCCTTCACATTGGTTTGCCCCAACTATTGTAGTTCTTTACTTGCACAGCATTTTTCCCTGTAGATAACTTTTATGATTTTTTTTGATTCCTTAACTGTCTGCTACTTTGAACAATATGAAATTGGCACTTTCATATTTCAAAATAATTGAATATTGGCATGATGCGGTACAAATTAGTATGTTCTTTGTACTAACTGAAACCCAACTCCCTGCCAGTTACTCAGGTAGCTCAACTCTTAGATGAATGAAGTGTTCATTCATCATTTCCAACTTCTTGACAGCTTCTGATGAATGAAATGTGCTTTTCATTTTCATCTTCCTGAATCGTCTCTCTTAGAGCCTCTGACTTGCTCCAATTTGGACTGGTTACCGGCTATACTGGAGGCACCGCTATCACCCCAGGGTTTCTATTCATCAGCATCCAAAGATCTGTTTCTTATCTCCTCTGACTTTCAACTTCCTAAGTTTATTCCCTCCTTGGGGAGGATCCCATCTTCCGATAGCTTCCTGAGAAAGAGTGCATGAAAGGAAAGGTTTTGAGAACTTGCTTACTAAAAATATCTTTATTCTGCCCTCACAATTAACTAGTTGGGCATGGAATATGATTTTACGTTCAAAATGATTTTCTTTATAATTTTGAAGGCATTGTCACAGTGTCACCTAGCTTCCTGTCTGCTGTGGAGAAGCCCACAGCCGTTCTGTTTCTTTGTTTTTTAATTTGTTATTTTTTATTTGAATAGTTTCAGAGGGTACACATGGCTTTTCATTACATGGATAAACTGCATAGTGGTGATTTCAAGGCTTTTAGTGTCCCTCACTAAATAGTATACATTGTACCCAATAGGAATGGTTTGTTCCTCCTCCCACTTTTCCCTGTCTGAGTCTCTAAAATCCAGTATACCACCTATGTTAAGTTTCCACTTATAAGTGAGTATATGCAGTGTTTGTTTTTCTGTTCTTAGGATATTTCACTTAGGATCATGGTTTCCAGATCCATTCAAATTGCTGCAGACATTATTTCATCCCTTTTTATGGTAGAGGCCATACTATTTTTGATACTTTGTTTCTGCCCAGATATTTTCTTCCAGAATCTTTTCTTTTTCCTAGTGTTCTAATTTGATGATGTTGTGCCTTGGTGGTTGTGCATTTTCATCCATGGGATGGAGGACTTCATAGATACTCTCAGTCTCACTTGCCTGGCTTGGGTCACACACTGACCCATAGTCACTTAGATTACAGTGTACTCTACCTGGTGAATTTGAGGTCATTTGTCTGTGCCTGGAACTGATAGTTCATTGGGGACACATGGACTGATAATGTATGAAGGGTGGCTTCCCAAAGAAAGTCAGGGTGCTGTTACTAAAAAAAGCACAAAAGCTTGAGCAGGCAAAATTAGAGACATCCACTGTGTAATGTAAACAAACTCTCTGTTTATGTGCAGTTTGACAGAAGCCTGACCTATAATCAGGATGCCGAGTTTTGAATGACTGCATTTGTTGTTGTCCAAATGATCTGAATGGCATTCAGAGATTCAAATTCACCATTCCAGGAACGAAAGTCATGATAAAGTGTAAATTAGTGCCTTGTGTTTTGCAGGAAGCATACTAGGTTTTCTTAATGTTTTAGAAAATATGTGAAAACGTCCAATGAAAGAGAATGTGCAGATGCAGCTATGCATATCCCCTAAAGCCTGGAAATAAGCATTCGTTTATGTAGTGCTAGTTTATGAGGTAGCCAGGAGCCAAGTCGTTTGCGGGAAAGAAATGGGACCACGTTCCCAGGTTAGAGCAGGAACATGTTTACCCCTGGCTCTAGCTGCAGCCTGTCCGAGGAAGGCCCCAGTCCAACTGAAGTTCTGAGGCTCTGGGTCTGATTGAGTCACCTGGCATATCCTAGAATGGAATTACCTCTCCGTATTAATGGGGAATGAGAATTCATATTAAAGACAGATAGGACATGTCCTCAGAATAATAAACTTCACAATCAGTAATACTTATTTGAAAGGTTGAGGTAAAGATGATGACTGAAGTTGCATATAAATCTTCCATAAATGCAAAAAGCTCCATTATAAGGATTTATTTTCTCCATTTTATAGGCACATTTAGTTTCCCTTATAAGACATAAGTCAAAGAGGAAGGCCTGGTGATCATCACTGCAATAACAGGCATTTGTGGAAACTTTCTACAGATAGACCCTCGAAACAATAGTGAATGTGCATAAATAACATAAAATAGTAAACATCAAGTGTAAGCAAGGATAAAGTGCTTTTCACATAGGGTTGCCAGATATAATACAGGGTGCCCCATTAAACTTTCAGGCCAAAACCAACGAACTTTTTAGTGTAATTATTTCCCAAGTATTTCACGGGACATACTTATACTAAATATGTTTGTTGTTTATGAAAACTGGTGTTCTGCATTTTTGTATGCTACACCTGACAACAGCTATCATACTGTAGTGACTTAATTTCATATAGAAACACAGAGAAGATGATCAGAAGCTCTGCATGGAAGCTGAGACTGGAAGGAATTGCCACCAAGGTTCCAATTGGGGAGGCCATATTTCCTTTAAATAAATTCAATTCAATTTGAGCAATATTTATAAAGTAGCTTCTACCCCCAGAGGGAGACCTTGGTGCTGAATATACAGAGATGAATAAGCTATTTTCTCAAGTTTCTCCGAGGTCAATTAAAGATGGTTTCAGGGCTACGGGGGCAGGTGTTGACAAGGAGAACACAGGAAGGTGATCAGGGAGCAAGTGGAGATTGGAGCACATGTGACTGTGAGGAAAGAGAGGTGGATACAAGGATGAAAAGGTAGACACATCACTTTATGAGTGATTAGCACTGGATGTTAATAAAATGCTACTTAAGAACCTTGGGTTATTTTACATATAGTTGTCAAGCATCTGGAAAAGATCCTCCCAGATATTTATTACACAACCTCGAGTTAGACACAGTACCCTGACTTGAGAGCTTCCCTCTCTTAGTATCATAGTCTAAGAACACTTTGCCTAAATTATAAATTTTGCAGTTTCAAAATGGGAGCTGCAAGCTGGTTGCATGGTCCCTCTGCAACCTGACCCTAGTAATGATAAATAATGTTTCTGGAAGTACTGTTCTAAGCCCCTATTGAAGCATTTATTTCTTACAAGAATTCTATGATGTGAGAACAGTTATTATCTCCATTTCAAAGCTGAGGCAGGAGTGGCCTCACAGACCATGTAGGTCATGTACATGAAGGGGCAGGCCAAGAGAAAAGCAGTAAGTACAGGGGGACAGCCTTGGAGTTGGGGTGAGATTGCAGCAAGCTGGGAATGGGGTCACCTGTCTCCAGCACTTTCTGTAGAGTTCAGAACTGACAAACTATTTTTCTTTCAAGAGAAGATGAAAATCCAAAATTTTAAGTGAAATTTTCTCAGTTTTTAGCATTAGCAACTAAATTGAAAATACAGCCCTCCTGTAGTATCTGGGTAGGAGTAGGAGGACTGGATATGTGACATCAGATATCAAAATCTTCAGATGCTTAAATCTCTTACGTAAAATGATGCAGAATTTGCAAATAGCCTACACACCCTTCGCTGTACTTATTCATCTGTCTCTAGTTAATTAAAATACCTCATGAAATGCCATGTAAATGGTTGTTACACTCGATTGGTTTTTAATTTGTTATTTTTCTATTGTTGTATTGTTATTTTGTTTTTGTACCCCCCCTTATATTTTTGATCCTTGGTTGATTGAATCTTTGGATATAGAGGGCCGACAGTACTCTACTAGCTGACCAAAGTAGAAATAAAATGATTGAACAAACAAAGCACATTATTTGAGCCCACAACTTGCTTCTGAGCAGATTTTGCTACCAGATACAAATACATTTTTCAAATTGAAACTGAAAAATGTCACTGAGCAAAACCTGTTGCCTAATAGCTGGCCCAAATAAGTATATTTCTCCAGCTTAAAACTAAATAGTAGCAATATATGACAATTAATGCTAAACTTGAAAATTTGAGTAGCCAGTACTCAAAAAAACTGCTCCTGTCCTACAGAGTACTGTTTCTTAAGTTTCTTAACTTCACCTTAAGAAATTAGTATTATATCACATTTACTCTTACAAATATGTGTGTACAGATAAAAGCGTTTGCATGAAAGAGGCACCTGTGCCTCAGTGGGTAGGGCACCAGTCCCATATACTGAGGGTGGCAGGTTCAAACCCGGCCCCGGCCAAACTGCAACAAAAAAATAGCTGGGCATTGTGGTGGGCACTTGTAGTCTCGGCTACTTGGGAGGTTGAGGCAGGAGAATTACATAAGCCCAGGAGTTGGAGGTTGCCGTGAGCTGTGACATCATGATACTCTACCAAGGATGATAAAGTGAAACTCTGTCTCAAAAAAAAAAAAAAATAGCCAGGTGTTGTAGTGAGCACCTATAATCTCAGCTACTTGGGAGGCTGAGGCAAGAGAATCACTTGAGCCCAGGAGTTGGAGGTTGCTGTGAGCTGTGATGCCATGGCACTCTACCCAGGGTGACAGCTTGAGGCTCTGTCTCAGAAAAAAAAGAAAGAAAGAAAGAAAGAAAACGTACTTATCATTACCTGCAGAGTGCTCTGATAATGTTTATTCTATTTCATATTGCTTACTACAAACTGAATTGATTTCACAGCCCACCAATGGGGTGATGCCCAAGTTGCAAATCTTTGCTATTGAAAACAACTTTTCCTCCATAAGGATGGTATTGCTTCAAGATCTTAATTGCATTACAATCCTTATCACTCTGAGTGATATAAAGTATAAAATGATCAAGTACTTTATGTTCAGTTCCTATTATGAGAACTCTGGTACTAAGAGTGATTCCTACATTTAGTTATGGTCTAGTTGTTTCCTTTGCAGATTAATTTCATCTCCGTAGGGGATGACAGCAAGACAGCTCCTTTTTTGTAACTCAAAGAGGGCAGGAGGAGGATGCTTTAGTCTCCCATAATGCTTAGCTCAGTTATAACTTGTAGCTTTGATTACAATGCTATACTATAGTGATTGAAATTCAGGTCAGAGGTTACCAAACATGACTGATTGTCAAGATTTTCTGGAAAAATTAAAAACCCAGAATCTCACCCAGAAACATATTTTTATTTCTCCTTTGACTGAACAGTCCTACTTCTAAGGATCAACTCTGGACAGTTGTTGGTGGATAAAGTGTGACATTGTCACATTTTATTATGACACAGTTATAAAAATAATGAGGATGGGGGATGGTGGCTCATGCCAGTAATCCTAGCCCTCCAAGAGGCTGAGTGGGGAGGATCTCTTGAGCTCATGAACTCGAGACCTGAGGAAGAGTGAGACCCACGTCTCTACAAAAAACTACAAAAATTAGCTGGGTGTGATGACAGCACCTATAGTCCCAGCCACCTGGGAGGCTGAAGCTGGAGGATCATTGGAGCCCTAGAGTTTGCAGTGAGTGAGCTATGATCACACCACTGCAATCTAGATGACTCAAAAAAAAAAAAAAGGGCTGAGGGAGATCTCCAAGAGAGTTGGAGGGGAAAGGGAGTGACGTGAGACTTAGAAATTGAAGTACGCCTTTTTATAGTTCTGATTTTGAATCATGTAAATATTTTACATATTAAAAAACACGAGATCAATTTAAAAAGAAAAAACGACAATTGAAACCAGAAACAAATAAGCCTTACCACACATCAAGTTACAAAGATAACCACACAAAAGAAAAAAAATTATTTCTAGTGACAATGTTGAATGTAATATTCTGTGCATCCTTAGTGAGATATAATCTAAGTGGCCAAAGACCACTCAGAAGTGTTAAGTGTCAGGAAACTTACCCATCTCTTAGTGATTTTGACTGTTAGTAATAACACCAGTGTTATATTTTAAAATCATTTTTGCACAGGTTTTTGTGGAAAAGAAGAAGTAAATGTTTTGAGAGATAAGATTTTCAGTGAAAGAAAAGGATGACGTGTGAATATGAAATCAAATGATTTAAGAAAAAATTGTGTAATGTTAAATTTGAATTGGAAATATCTCTAAAGGAACCAGGCTTCCTTAAAGAAATGGCTACCTCCAAGTCTGAAGCGCTTGGGTAAAAATAGAACCTGCACTATCTTGTGCCAGGAAGCAAGAAAGTCCGCACACACAGGAACCAGCTTGAGGCAGCTTCCATTGACCAAATTTGGAACAAATTAAACATCTCAAAAGAATAAATGATTATAAAACATTGAATAAATAAAAACCCATGAGTTCTGAGAAGAGAGAGAGATAAATTCATTTGCTACCAGTGGAGGTGACATTTATATCAGTATCTTATTCTGGAAATAGGTAAGAAATTATTTATCATGTCATTTCTTGAAAGAACTGTGGAAACTGGTCTGTGTGTGAAAGTTCTTTTTTACAAAAGAATGTCGGCTCATTTATATGGGAGAAATAATAGAATTGGAAAAATGATCACTTTGGAATCTCTGTAGAAATAATTAGGTTCAAGCCCAGATAACCAATAGAGACCCAAATCACTAGGCAAGAAGGACGATAATCCACATCCTCACAGATTAGTTGTTAACTACAAAGCTGGGGAGGCAGGACACCCTAACTTTACCGTGGAGATACTTGATTACCTAACATAGTGATCAAGCCTGGTGTCACCCACAGACAAGTCGAAACTATTTAGTTCCTGTTCTGTCATCTGATTACAGTGTCATTAGGAAGTATCCGTGCCAAAAACGTGCAGCCTAAATCTCATCAAGCTTTTAGACCCAATTCCCAGCCTGTAAGAAAAAGGAGGATTAAAAAAAAAACCAAACAAGTTAAACGACACCAGGAAGAGACAGGCCTGATCGCTGAAAAGGCAGCATTTTATCTGTAGCTACCGCACAGTTCAGTATGAGACGTCTGAAGCACCTTTCAGTCTTGAAGGTCCATACGCAGGGGTTGTTTCCCTCAGCTCTTCCTGAAAGACTTGCTCCTTCCTAAGGATAATATACAGATGCTCCCGATCCGGGTTTTATATCCAACTAGACAGGAATATTCTCATGCTATGCAGAGGAACACTTCCAATTTCAACATGAAAAAGGGATTTAATTTTAAGAAACATTGAGCTCTACCTAAAATTGGCGACTTTCTAAATAGAAGAAGGAACTGTTTTTGTCTAAATACGGGCATTTTGATTGCTTGATTCCACTGATCCTTTTTGCTGCTTGCTACATTAAATTCTCACTGGGCGTGCACTTGCCTTCTTTGCCATGGAAGTAAATTAATCTCTAACGTGGATTTTAAAAATGTTCTTCTTTAGACTTCTAACTGGACATTTTTCGTTGATGCTGTTACATTGCTGTGGCATTTTGAACTTAGCAAATGGCATTAAAAATCACCTTTCCTGAGTTATGTCTAAGCTTAGGCACAATAGCAGAGCAGTGTACAATTCATTCCTTCCCTACAAAATGGAGAGAGCTTCAACTAAGAGCTCTCTTTGGTTTGGAGGAGAGAGAATCAGGCAGGGGGCAGAGCAGTGGAGTCCTGTTTTTGAGATAGGAGAAAATTCAGGCTCACACTTTCAAAGCTGCCAGGCAGCAGAGCTTCTGAGCAGAACTGCCCTGTTTTTGCCTCTGGCAACTCCACCCTTTCTCTTCCCAGAAACAACCTCCAGTTTCCTCTCTTTTAGGCTCTTATTTTCTTTCCCTACTGGTTAACACAATTATTACTGTTATATAATAACTAACTAGATTTGCTTGTATACTTACTATAAATCAATTTATCTGCTATTCTTGCTATACTCATGTTAGATCTTAAGTGGCAGCATTTATATCTTTTTTTTCTTTTTTTGAGACAGAGCCTCAAGCTATCCCCCTGGGTAGAGTGCCATGGCATCACAGCTCATAGCAACCTCCAACTCCTGGGCTCAAGCGAGTCTCTTGCCTCCGCCTCCCAAGTAGCTGAGACCACAGGTGCCCGCCACA
>CAUYQV010162761.1:0-17695 GCA_963574575.1 Galagoides demidoff | reverse complement strand
CTCCCCAGAGTCTGATGGAAATTGTGAAGAAAACCGGATGTCCGAGGGCTCTGGTTTTCTAAGAGTGGAGCTGTGGCTTGAGAGGGGGAGGACTTGAGAACCTGCACCTTTATCCAAACCCATTTCCTGGGAGCCAGGCTTTGCCCTGACTTGTCTTCATATTTTAAGAGCTGCACTTCCTTGGCTGCTTGGCTGGTCCAAGGATGGATTCCTGACTTCAGGTAGTCTAATTGGCATGTTTCTTTAGGGTTTTCCAAATTGAAATGAGAGGAAGACAGAGAGGGAGGGGAGAGAGAGAGAGAGAGAATAGGAGAGAGAGAGAGAGAGAGGAGAGAGGCAGAGAAGGAGAGAGAGAGGGAGAAAGAGAGAGTAGGAGAGAGAGACTAGGGGAGAAAGAATCTATTCTTTTCTAATAGTCAAAGCTAAAAGATGCACAGTTCATGAGTTGTCAGTGACTACGGTGGCTACACGTCAGGGTGCCCCCACGTCCCCGTTTCTGGTATTTGTTTGTATTAATACAATACTCTCACTCTGAGCATAGGCAGGACCCATAACGTGCTTCTAACCCACAGAGTGTGGCAGACACGGCGGACGCCACACTTGTGATCATGTTAATTGCGTAAGACTCCATCTCGGGCTGGTACTGGAGAAACGCACTTTCCTGAAAGCTGCACCACACTTTCATACCAAAGATAAAACACAACTACAGCCCAAGATAAAGGAGGGGAAAGGAAGGGGGGAGGAGGAGGGAGGCCGAGTGGAGGAAGGGTAGTCAGTGGGACCTCACCTATGGTGCATATTGCAAGGGTACATGTCAAATCTATTAAGATAGAGTATAAATGTCTTAACTCAATAATTAAGTGAGTGAGGTGAAGGCTATGTTAACCAGTTTGATGTAAGCATCCCAAATTGTATATAAAATCAGCACTTTGTACCCCATAAATGCATTAATGTACACAGTTATGATTTAATAAAAAAAATTGTTAATAAAAGCTGCAAGCACAAGGAAATGAATTCTACCAATGACACAGGGAGCTGTAAACAGATCCTTCCCTGTCTGAGCCTCTGGTGAGAACTAAGCTGGGGCTGACACCTTTGTCACAGGCCCATGAAGTCCTCAGCGGGGGACCCACACGACCTGCACCTGGGCTTCTACTCCACGGGGACTGTGAGGTAACAATGCATGGCGGGGCAGTCCAGTCCGGTTTGAGTGTCACAGACAAGTCAAGGTGCAGAGAGAACCACACGAACGTGACCCCAGGCGGCCTTTTTAGTTTCCGCTCTAAATCCTCCTAAAGCCTCCCCACATCTTTGCTCTTCCCATAGTTTAACTTTCTAACCCCTCCTTGTATCCTATGAGATAATAGATTCCCCCTTTTTCCTTTAATTCAGTTTTTTTCCTCAAATCATTTAACCAAATGAAGCCTAATGTACTCACAGAGCTACAAAGAACAGTAACCAAGAATGAAATCCTTTGAAACTTTTTCTTAATTTCTAGCTGAACACCGAATCTCTGAGATACAAAAAACTCCAGGTCAAAACTCTATTCAAATATGAATGCTTTGGGCTCTGAATTTGTTAAGCTCTTGTGTATTTCTTTTTTTTGGGGGGGGGGGACAGAATCTTACTATGTCACTCTCAATAGAGTGCTGTGGCGTCACAGCTCACAGCAACCTCAAACTCTTGGGCTTAAGTGATTCTCTTGCTTCAGCTGCCCAAATATCTGGGACTATAGGTGCCCACCGCAATGCCCAGCTATTGTTTTATTGTTGTTGTTGTCATTGTTGTTTAGCAGGGCCAGGCTGGGTTCGAACCCACCGGTGTATGTGGCTAGAACCCTAACCACTGAGCTGTGGGCAGGAGCCACACTTGTGTATTTCTGAAAAGCCAAAGCATGGAGTCACACAGGCCACACGGTCCGATATTCCAGGATTTTGCCATCTGACCGTACAATGTGTAAAAGAGCAGTTTTGTGATTTGCCTTTTAAACTGATGCTTTGGTGCTGGGTATAGGCTATGCTTAAAAGTAACAATATCCAAAACGGTGTCTGTACCCTTTGATTTGATTTAGTGTTATTTAATTTTATCAATTTTGGTAACTGCCAGGTCTAAGAATCATGGGAATCCTTTTAGTCCCTTCTATTTCCTTCCCAAATCCTTCCTCTATTTTCCAAAAATTTAATTAGAGCACAATTCACCTCAATCATCAAAATCATTGTGTCCTCACCACGGGGTGAATGGCCATAATTTTCTGGTTCAAAAATTCCTAAGTGTGTTAGTCAGTCAGCTTATACACAGTGAATGATAGAAATATCGTGAAATACATGCCATAATTGGAGAATAAATCGTGTGAATTTAGCTTGATTTGCCAAAATTACTTAATAACTTTATAGGCCTGTAGGCTCAGTGCCTACAGCTCAGCAGTTAGGGTGTCAACCACATGCACTGGGGCTGGTGGGTTCGAACCTGGCCAGAGCCTGCTAAACAAACAAACAAAAAATAGTTGGGCATCATGATGAGCACCTCTAGTCCCAGCTACCAGGGAGGCTGAGGCAGGAGAATCACTTGAGACCAAGAGTTGGAGGTTGCTGTGAGCTATGATGCTACAGCACTCTACTGAGGGCAACATAGTGAGACTCTGTCTCAAAGAAAGAAAATAAATAAAATAAAATAATTAAACATTGTAGACCTGTAGTGAATTTTATGCTTGTTATTCTTTTTATTCCTGGACACAATAACATCAGCTCATTTGACCCTTTCTTCTCTCTCTCCTGCTCTGCTAGTTACGGAGTGCTAGAAGTCAGCCACTCACGATCATACTGTGTGGTTGTGTGGTCAGGGTTATTTTAGAAAGATGATAAATCTGGTTGGAAAACAAGAAAACAAGCAAAATGTCTTCCTCAGTTGCACTGCTCAGAGAACATCAGAGATGTGCTCTCAAGACTGGGAGGGGATGGGAGGTGGAAGGCTTCCAAATCGCGTTCTCCTCTTGGTTACCCTTTTCTACTGTGAAGTTTATTCATCGCCATAAGTGGAGGGGGGAGCATCGTCATTCATTCATTTACCTATTCCTTCAGAAATTGCTTACTTAAATATTAAACACGGACATGGGAACACGTACTGGATGATAAACACGTGGGGGTCTGGAAGAAGAAGAGACATTCATGAATACGGGACAGGCGATTTGGCAGACCCTCCTCCTCTCTTCATTCCAAAAATGCCTCCACTTCGTGTGGTGTCCGGCAAGTCTTTAAGATGTAACAGGTCCGTGAGATCAGTAGATGCTTTGATTCATAACGTATTTATTGTTCTTACTAGAGTGGTGTAGACGATTTCTATTCCCATTTCATAGCGAGATTAAAAATATATATAACACCACAAAAACTTAGGCACAGGTTCTGTCTACCCAAATTGTGTTCCTTGGACACCTTTTTTCAGCAATCCCAGTGGAACAAAATGTTTCATGAGCAAAGGAGCCTGAAAAACGCCCTTTGTGCAACTTAATCATGAACACAGCACACGTGAAAGGTTCTGCGAGGTTCTACTATATAACATTAGGCGAGGGGAGGGCAGAGACATGAGAGGCGGTGAGAAGGAAAACTGGTTAAAGACGAAACGAGCTGCCTTCATTGTACGGAGGGAGACTTTCCCCTGGTGAGCTCTGAGCAACTTGGGTTCATGCCCGCAAACTCACCTGCCTTCTCTGAACATAGTGTGAGACGCCAGGCCCAGGGTCTTTCGTGTCGTTTATGAATAAAACAAGTATCTCCCGGGCTTCTGCTCTGTGCGGGCCACTGGGACACAGAGCAGTGACGTGAAGCTGAAAGCGGAAAGGTGGATCCCTGCCTGCCCTCTAGAAGAAGAGATAGTAGGAAAATGAACCAGTGAAATGCGAGCCGGAGCTCACACAGGGAAGAGTAAAGGACATTGACGGAGCAGGCCAGGGTGAGGACCGTGAGACTGGGCGGGGACGGCGGGCCTGGAGGGCTTCCTGGAGGGCTTCCTGGAGGTCGCAATATCTCTAAGCCAAAACCTGAAGAGAAGTTGCTATTTACCAAGTAAAGAAATAGAAGGCAGTTATCTGTTCCAAACAAGGGCTTTACCACAGGAGAGAAAGCTTGGAGGGAGATTATTATTATTTTTTATCATGGCTAGAGATACCCCCCAAGAGCGTTTAACAAGCCCAGAGAAACCGGCAGGTGTCACATTTTGAAGCACCTTGGAGAATTTTTTTTTTTAATACGAATGTTTTCCTCTTGGGTTATTAATTTAAGGCTACTTTTCCCCCTTATGGCCTAGAATTATGTACATGTACAATTAACAGATCTATTAGCTTCAGAGAGAGACATAAAGTACTTTGAAGGGTGCTCTCGGCCTTTGTAAGACTTACACTGACGGATCGTACTCAGAGAGATTCAGAGGAATCAAGTTATTTGTAAGTAGTTCTGTGTCCTCCTAAAGTGTCATGAAACTTTTTTGGTAGCGTCTGCCGGCTTCAGCAAGCCACTGGATTCCCCTATGCCCAAATCTCAAAGTCAGAGACGCCCGTAGGTTTGGCTGGTGTTTGCTGGGCTTGAGAGTATTATACGATTGTTCATTTAGCCACAGTCTCCAAATAAGAAAATATGGCAGCACATGCTTGATTTTTTTTCAATTAAATTTTAAATGAATGCAGAAATCTGAGCGCTTACTCCTTTTAAATGGCTTAAATTTAACAATACATTTTTGCCTCGTGCAATAAAGAACCAGCTGTAAATGGGATGAATATTTGTTTACGATGTCTTGCGGTAATTGGGTTTAGCAAGGCATGCAGAGAAGCAGTTTTCTTGAAATGACTTATTGGAAGTGTGAAGGGACGGCGGGTTTCCTTTCTTCAATCCCAGCGACGGTATTACGAATAAATTGCAGAACAGATTTAATGCCAAGCATAAAAGACCCTTGTCCCAGATGCATAGACATAACTTATAATTACTATACTATGTAAAGTATGCTATTGCTATTTGAGTTACATTTGCTATAATTACTGGGTATTATTCTTCAAGTAGCTGGGAATAAATGATCATTAACGGATGATGTCCTGTGTAATTCTGATATATGATAACCAGCACAATTTTATTCTTGCCTCTGGAGGTGAAGTGCTTAGCTTATAATAACAATTTAAGAATTGGGAGGCATGGGGTGCCAGCTTCCTAAAGGATCACTGGAAATGTTTGGCTGCTTTCACGGAATTCCACCAGTTTATTCATTTCCCTTTTACATGCTTATTTTTGACCAGCCTATGTTTTTCTAGTTAAGAATCATGATGCATTAGAAGCTACTTTGCCCCAGCCATGCTTCACCTCTTTTTTTTTTAATTGCTGTAGGAAGACACCCACAGGATGAGACACGATTGTCTTTAAGCTTAGAGATTTCACCCATGACAACAAGGACGCTTTTTTTCCCAGTGACTGAATTTTCACCTTCAAATCCGAAAGGTCAAACAGAGGTAATGTTTTCCTAAAAACATATCTATTAAGATGACCTAAGCCTTAACATAAACAAAATCTTTTAAAACGCAGACACCTAAAAGATCCAGGATTTCACTCCTGGCTCCAGCTTTTGACTCTGAAAAGGAGAACAAGGCCTAACAAAATTCTGGGGAGGCAAGACTTCTGATTTTAAAGAAGTCCTCTAATTATTGACATCATGTATTCCCTCCCTAACTGAATTCTCAGCTCTGATTTTCTTATTTTATTGCGGGGGGGGGATTCTACTGGCTAAATATGAATGCTTTTTCCAGCTAGTCTCTTGCAATCTATTTTTACTGTGTGAACGATTAGGTCATTACAAAGAAACAAAACAAACTGCAACCTTTCCTGGTCTAAACTTTCCCCCACGATATGATCACAGTGGCCAAGCAAACATGCCTTCCATTTTTTCCTGACGATTTGACTCAGCTATGAAAGTGTGTGGATGCGTGCTGTTTTAAGAGATGATTAAAATGAATAAGAAAAGGAGATAGAATGAGTATGCTGTAAATCCTACTGTGTGTTGACTGTGTTTATAGAAGTATCTTCGCTATTAGTCACTTTGTTTTAACAAGAGGGTTTCAGAAGTCCTGCACTGTTTTCTCCATCCTAATTCTTATGTGACTTATGGTTTTCTCAGCTCTGCAAGGTTCTTGCCTCTACCTTGTAAATTTGCTGAAAGGACATCTGTCTGCCAGCCTGCAGCTGCCCAGACACGATGGCCGTGGATCCATAAAACCTGGATGGTCTGATTCACTGTGGGTTGCCTTAGAGACAGAGCCTGCATACCCGGTTCCTGGGTATGAGACGAATTGGGTGAGAGATGGGGTTCATTGACTCTTGTCATCTAAAGCGATTCTGCTTAATTTATTTTTATTTTTAATTTAATTTAATTTTATTTAAATTAAATCATAGCTGTGTATATTAATGCAGTCATGGGGAGCTTTGACTCCATAAACAGGAGCTAAACATCTGAAGACTCTTGGGAGAGCTCTCCAATGGAAGGAACCATTATAGTCATTTTTTTCTGTTAACCCCTTGAAAGAAAGACAGAAAAATACATGGGGGAGGTTGCCTTAATTCTTGCTTATACTTTACTTCGAAAAGATTTTTACTGATTATAAAATTCAAACAGGCTCACTTGAGAAAGCAGAATGACATGTAAAAAGAAAATAAAAACTGAACACCATGTTGCTGGTAGAACAGAGCCACGCTCATTTTAGGTATAGGTATAGATATGTATTTTGAGGTGGGAAGACTGTCGTATATATTTTTAAAACTGGGCTCATCGTACAAGTGGGAGTTTAACAACTTACTTTGCTATCATCCCTTTCAGATTTTGCTGTTCCCCACAAGTAGAAGAGCCCAAAATCTGACTTGGAAAGTCACACAGTCCCAGAGGAAACACAATTTCTTTTCCTGTATATTACTGTGAGTATCGTCCCGTGCTCCTAAGTACACTCGGAAACACAATTGTTCCTGGATATTTCTTCTCCAGCTCTGTGGACATGCTGCAGTTGATTTAGACACCTCCATATTGTTGGACGTTGCACTTGACATTGAGTTTTTGTTATTACAAGGAACCCTCTTAGGAGGTTCACAGAAAACTTCCTGGTCACTTCTCTGTGACAGGTTCCATGGAGCCACACGTGGTAAACGCTCACGGCAAATGTTCAGAATGAATTAATACCTTTTTAAAAATTCTCTTCTAGTTCCTTGAAAAATATGTCTAGAGATGAAATTACAGGGTCAAAGTTAATGAACTTTCATCAGCCCCTCATGGAGCACTGCGTGCAGCCCGGGAGAAGGTGCTTTATGCTTTTTGAAGCTTTTTATTAAACAGATGTCATTCACAGAACACAGGCTTGGGATATCGTGGATGTGGCTCCCAAATCCTCTGTACCATACTGGAAACCCTGCGGATCCTCAAATCCAACCTGCCAGACAAAACCCAACTAAACTTACTCAGCCTCATCTGCTTTTTAAAAAAAATCTATGTCAATGATTAAAACATTATTTTTCCTTCTTAAACTCCTTAGAACTCTTGGTAATAGTAACTTTATACTTTCCTTCCAATATTTAGTTATGCTATCTTTTTTTTTTTTTTTTACTGTGTGTTTGTTTTGACTTTTTGTGAGTTTTCTTTCTTTTTTTTTTTTTTCCGCTGGCATTTCAGGTAGCAATGTCCTATATCTTTGACTCACAGACGACTGAAGATTATAGCAGTTAAGAGCACAGGCTCTAAGATCCTGTGGTGTGGCTCTAACACGTAACGGTTCTGTGACTTTGAGCAAGTGACCTACCTCTCAGTTTTCTCATAATACTTCTTAGGATCGTCGGAAGGACTGAGTAAGAAAATGCAGAAAACGTGCTCTGTGCCGAGCGTGGTATATTGTGTGTGCCCAGTAAATTTTATAACCTTGTACTTCTCTGGAAGGATTAGACTTCATTTTGGAGATTATTTTCTGACTCACTAAACTGAAAATAACATCCTGCAGGACGGTCTCTACTTCTCGGGATTTATGTTCTTATCTCCGGGACGTGCACCTAGGATTCTTTTAGCTGCCACGGTACTAATCTGTAGTCTGAAAAATGGGAAGATGGCATAGTGCGTTCGACTAAGTTCTCCAAGGGTCCCCGAGTACACGCCTCAAATCAAAGGTCCTCCCTGGGACCGCACTGGGTTTAGACCGAAGAGTCCTTTTTTTCATTGAGGGAAAACATCTCGGTGCATTTCTTCTGGCACTTTCCTTAAACCGTTGGTAACGTGTGCACATTCATTCTGTAATCTGATGCTCCTCATTGCTGAAACCTGTTTGCCAAGATCCTTTCTGATGAAACTTGGGGAATATTTATGAGTCATGAGAATCCCGTCTGTCATCCTTTGTGTGTCCTGCCAAAGAGCACTGCCCCTCAAGAACCAGGTGAATCTTACAAGTCACTTTGCCTGCACCCCTCTCTGAACTTGATTCCTACCCCTACTACAGAAACTGCAAATATGGCCTCCAGAGCCTCAACAGTTCTTTAGCTCCTAGTCATGGTGGGGGAGGGACCATTGCCTTGACAAAATAAAGCAGGTGGTAGTTTGGAGGACTTACACGTTTTACTTTAGTCATGAGAAAAAGTAATCTTCAGAAAAGGCTGTGACAATCTTAGCCACCAAAAACGATAGGAAATAAGGAATAGAAAAATGGCAAACGTATCCAAAGGTTAAGTTTCTGAAGGTAAGATCCACATGGTACTAAAGATTTTGAGATCAAACATTGGATATTACATTTCTTGGCTTTTCAGCAACAAAGAAAAACTTGAACAAGAAAGAAAGTTGGAACAAGTTCATTCTTTCTACTAGTTTTGAATAATTTTTATCCAGTGGCATTTTTGAGAACAAACAGAAGGAGGACTTATGTGTCTGGTTTTCTGACCTTGGAGCAACTGCCAAGATTTCAGGATGTTAAGATTTTGCGAGCGGTAGGGATAGCTACATGTTCACTGAGGAAGACCCAAGGGAATCTTTGAGGTGCAGAATTGGGTGGCATCAATCTTCTAGAAATACCTACACTTTCCCCACTCTACTTCTTTTTATTTTTTTCTATGAAAAGTAGCATTACAAAGGGGAAAAGCAATTTTATTAAGAACAGAGGCTACATTGCACTGGAAACAATTTTTGCCCATGAGAAAGGAGTGAACAAAAGCTAAAAAACTTTCTGCTTGCTGTTTTTGTGTGTGTGTTTTGATACACAGATGTGCTATTTTTGACAGAAAACATCCTGAAGAAGACCTTTATGGAAAAATAAAATATTGAAGTGACACAACAGTTCAAGAAGTGTTGAAATTTCTCTACACTGTCAAGTAGAGAAGGGAATGGCTTTAGGAGGTAGAAATCCAATTAATTGGGAGAAGATGTGTTTGCTAAGTCATCAGAAGCCTTGTTACATTGGTGTAGCTGGTCATCAAGGGCTTCTTAAAATAGCAGTGGTAATAGGCACTGTGTAGGGTCTCTGTAAGCTCATTTTATAAATGTGAAGATAAAATTAGAACCCATATAGTATGGCCTTCTCGGGCCTAGCATGCATAGATACAGCCATCATCATCTTTCACTTGATGACCAGGTATAAAATGTTTGACATTATAAAGTTAAAAGGAAGGGTGACCATTGTTACCGTCAATGCCTTCCACCACTGAGCAATTATACAATGATTCAGCTCCTTCAGCCCAACTTGGAGGAACTTTGGGGTTATGATTCCTCCCTTCACCGGTTTCCCAGATAATAAAATTCAGGTCACAGAAGCTGACACTGAACCCAAAGTCTTATTAGTGATATAGAATTAATCCAGATTCTTTTAAAACCTGTTTAGAGGCAGATGGGTCTACGATTCAATCTTGTCTCTTCCTCTTGTCTGTTCAACTTTCAGCAAATCACTTAATGTTTCAAATTGTTCCCTTTTCTGTAAAATGAAGGTAGAAAGGAATGCCTCCTTGAAACGTTGAGGGAGCAAATGAAATACATTTGGGATGTATGAGAAATATTTCCATTAGCGTCATGGATGTAACAGATGCTTGAAAAGGTGGTGAGAATTATACTTATGTCCTTCACAGAAGTGTCTGGTAAACACACCCAGGCTCTGGGGCTGCAGCTGTCAGAAAACACTTTCTTGTTTCTTTAGGGAAGTCATCACATTTTTAGAAAACGAGATGTCTTCTTTAGAATAGTGAGACCCTCTCATCATCTGTCACCCTTTGTCGACGTTTTGAACACAGGGAAGCTGCCCAGGGAGGTAGCTCCAGCCACACCCTGCACTGTGTGGTCGGCTCGTCCTGGACGACAGATCGCAAAGTGGACAGCTCCAGTGGGGCAGCATCACGGCTACTCCCCTGGCTGCTGAGCCTGCCTGCATTGCATTCATGGAAAGGACTTCTGCGGATTCTGCATGCATGATCAGAGGACCTGGGGGAATCACAGAGTGTCCTTACTGGGGAGGAGTACCTCAATTTGCAACAAATAGAGGCTTCACTCAGCTAAAGATGAAGTTAAAATGACATTCTTTTGAAATGTCAGGGGTCTTGGCTCACATAATTTTCAAAAGAGAAGTCAGCATAGCCTGCTGTGAAGAAGCAGAAAGAGGGGTGCCCCCAACTCCCAGCAGTGCAGGAGACCCAGGGTAACTTCCATTCAGCTGTGGCCCAGTTAGAGACACTGACTAATAGTCTGGCTCTCACTGTTTTATTATGCACTTGCTAACATTTTATTTTTGTGCATGTGTACAAAATACAATAAAAACGTGAATCTCTGTAGTCAAAGACTTTGTTATTATTTTTATTTTGGAAACACAGGGAATTTTTCTTCGTGCGTGTGCTTTTTAAAACATCAAATTCATTTACCATTCTTCCTACGTCACCTTCTTCTTGGGTTTGTTAATCCTTTTGACTCTGATGATTGTAAACACTCATAACATTAACATTTTACATGTCTGTTTTTCTTTTCTTTTTTTTTTTTTTGAGACAGAGCCTCAAGCTGTCCCTCTGGGTAGAGTGCTATGGCTTCACTGCTCACAGCAACCTCCAACTCCTGGGCTCAAGCTAGTCTCCTGCCTCAGTGGGCACCTATAGCTGGGACCACAGGCACCCGCCACAATGCCTGGCTATTTTTTGGTTGCAGCCATTATCGTTGTTTGGCGGGTCTGGGCTGGATTTGAACCCGCCACCTTAGGTGTATGTGGCTGGCGCCTTAGCCGCTTGAGCCACAGGTGCCGAGCCACGTGTCCGTTTTTCTTAAGTATCTGGCTAGTTTATAACTGAAAATAAAGCTCAGGAAAAAAAAATCTTTCTAATAGCTGCTATTATTTTTTACAGGGTAGAATAATGTCATTTTGGACTCCTGGTGACATCCAGTCAATGGTATTTATTTTCTCTGGATCACAGGCCAGAGCAAAGAGAAATTGTCCTTTCGGGGTTGATGCCATTAAATTCAAACTCTTTGAACCTTTTCTTTTTTCAGTGAAATTCACCATAGTGCTTTTTGGAACCTCACCAAATCCTGTGAAGATGTTTCTATTCCATCTAGAAATTTCGTTGTACTTATTTGCACACATCTGTCTTTCTCCTTCCGTTTTCTTATGCTTTCTTATTCCTTTCTTTGCCTCCCTCTCTCCTTCCTCTCCTCCTCTCTGCTTTCCTTTCTATCTGTTCATCCACTGTCATAGAGAACTGTGTATCCCTTCAAAGCAGGATCTGTGCCCTGAGTGTTTTCTCAGCTTGAGACACGAGTGCCATGTGTGGGCTTGACAGAGATGGGAATAAGGACTGTGAGCTCACTAGGGGAGGAGACTGCATGGGACCACTTTTTATATGCCTAGAGTCTAGCATCTGATACATAGCAGATTCAGAAAATACATTTGGGCCGGGCATGGCGGCTCATGCCTGCTGTCCCAGCGCTGTGGGAGGCTGAGGTGGGTGGATCGCCTGAGCTCAGCTGAGTTTGAGACCAGTGGAAGACCAGCATGAGGCAGAGTGAGCCAGAGTGAGACCCTATCTGTACAAAAAAAAAAAAAAAAAAAAAAAAAGCCGGACATTGTGGTGATCATCTGTAATCTCAGCTACATGGGGAGCAAGAGGGCAAGGGAATCACTACAGGAGGAAGAAGAAAAAAAAAAAAACCCTGAATTCAAACTAAGTTAAAGTGAAAGCCAGCAGAAATTGGAAGCCAAAAAAACGCCCCAAAATTAAAAAAAAATACATTTGAGTTAAATAAATAAGGAAACCCAGTAATTCAATACCCAGAGAAATAAAGCATCAAATAAACTCAGTTATCGTAATTACTTTGGAAGCTACTCAACTTCTAATTTTTTTTTTTTACATTGTTGGCTTTTTATCTCTTGATGGGGTAAGGATTGATGAAGATATTCTTAGTTTTCCTTTTTCTGATGATTATATGTGTTATTCTGAATGTGTCAGAGGTCTCTGCACTGATAGGTCATGACTGACGTCTGTTATTATTTGGATAAAAGGAAAGGAGGGTTTTGTACTGGCATCTGGAGAGTATGCAAAGTAATAATTTAAAAATGGGATACAAACCTATCTGGTCCCTCAGGCACTACTTTGCCAAACATCAGTCCCCCTCAGACGTAAGAGTTTACTTCTGAAGTCTCAGTTCTTCTCCTCTGATCTGCATGCCCGTCTGGGTACTGACAATGCCCAGTCTTGATCACTGTAGCTTTGGAATGAATTTTGAGTCCTCCAAGTTCATTTCGTTAGGATTTCTGTTTTGTTTTGTTATTCTGGCTCTCTGGAGTTTCCATATAAATTTTCGAATCAAGTTTTCAATTCCCGTGAAAAAGAGCACTCGAATTTTGATAAGGATTGTGTTGAATCTACACATCCATTTGGGGAGCCAGGGCCATCTTAACAGCAGTAAATTTGTTACTTCATAACCACAGCATGTCTTACCACTCACCTGGAACTTTCAGCAACATTTTGTAGTTTTCAATGTGTAAGTCTGACAGTTCCTTTGTTGGATTCATCCCTGGTGGGAGGGACCAGGACCACAAGCAGCCTGTACATGCTGCTGTCACAGAGACACTCAACATGGAGAGAAGACACCCAGTAAAGGTCCTGGGAACACAGGGGAGTCACCCGCTGAAGAATGAAGCTGGCTCCCATCTTTCACTGTAAACAAGAATTAACCCAAGATGGATTAAAGATGTAAATTAAAACCTGAATCTATAAAAATTCTAGAAGAAAACTCTAGAAAAACTTCTCTGGACATTGGCCTAGGTGAAGAATTTATGACCAAGTTTTCAGAGGCAAATAGAGCAACAACAAAAATAAATCAGTAAGACCTAATTAGACTAAAACATTTCTGCATAGCAAAGGGAAAATATTCCACAGAACAGACACCCTATAGAGAGGAAGAAAATGTTTACAAACTGCACATCTGACAAAGGGTAATACACAGAAAAAAAAACAAAACAGCAGCAGTAGAAAGTGGGCAAAAGTCGTGAACAGGTTGTTTTCAAAAGAAGGTAAAGAGCTAATGAACTTATAAAACTGTGCTCAACATCACTCATCATCAGAGAAATGAAAATTAAAACCACAGTGACATGCTGCCTTATCCCTGCCTGAATAGCTGATATTAAAAAGTCAAGAACTGGCAGATGCTGGTGTGTATGCAGAGAAAGGGGACGCTCAGATACTGTTGTAGAGATGTAAACTAGCCTGGCCTCTGTGGAAAACAGCCCACCTGTGCGGCTGTTTCTCAAAGAACTACCAGTAGACCCACTATTGGATCCAGCGATGGATCTGCCCAAAGGAAGCCATTTTATAAAGAAGACGCTCACACCCCAAAGTTTGTTGCAGCATAATTCAGAATCGCAAAGGTATGGAATGGACCTAAGTACCCATCACCTGCTGAGTCAATAAAGAAAACGTGGGGTATATTTGCTATGACGTACAACTCAGCCATGAAAAGGAGTGAAATCATGTCCTCTGGAGCAACTGAGATGAAACTAGAGACCATTATCCTAAGTGAAGTGTCTCAGGAATGAGAAAATAAATACCACATGTTCTCACTTCTCAGCGGGAGCCATCGGAGTATACATGGTCGTAAATTGGAATCATGGACATAGAAAACTAAGAAGGAGAGTGGACAAGGGGTGAGGGATAAAATCTACCTGTCAGGTATACCGTACACTATTCTGGTGACGTGTTCACTAAAGGCCCCAGCTTCACTTTTATATAATTTATCCATGTGACAAAACACTTACACCCCCTTACTCTATGAAAAATAGTAAATTCATTCCTAGATATTGTAGCCTTTCAATGTTGTTATAAATTGAATTATTTCCTTAACTTTACCTTTGGCTTGTTCATTACTACTATAGAAATAAAATTGATTTGTCTTATTGTGTCGCCCTCAGTAGAGTGCTATGGTGTCATCATAGATTATAGCAACCTCAAAATTTTGGGCTTGAGCAACCTCTTGCCTCAGCCTTCCAAGTAGCTGAGACTATAGGTACCCTCCACAACAGCCAGTGAATTTTACCATTTTCTGTGTACATAATCAGATCATCTGCTAATAGAGTTTTACTTTTTTCTTACCCATCTACTCTAATTTCTTTTGTCTGGCTTAATAGCTAGAGATAATCTTGGACTGCTGGATGTTGAAAAGTATGCATACTGGCTCGGCACCTGTGGCTCAATCGTACACCTAAGGTGGCGGGTTCGAATCCCCAGCCTGGACCCGCCAAACAACAATGATGGCTGCAACCAAGAAATGACCGGGCGTTGTGGAGGGAGCCTGTGGTCCCAGCTACTTGGGAGGCTGAGGCAGGAGACTTACTTGAGCCTAGGAGCTTTGCACTCTACCCAGGAGGATAGCTTGAGGCTCCGTCTCAAAAAAAAAAAAAAAAGAAAAGTATGCATACTTTGTTCTGTGGAAAAAATCAAACAATTTGGGTGTTTTAAAACAATTTTTCTGAAAAAAAGTGTTAATTCAAACAAACATCTTCCAATCCCAAAGAAGATTGTTTTTGTGTGCTCATTAAACATCCGACTTCTTCCGTGAATTTCTTTTTATATCACCTATTCATATGTACGATTTGAGCTTCTGGAATTAATTTGTTAGTCTTTTTTATATATTAAGAGTGACAACTCTTTGTGAAATAAATGACAAATACATTTCCTCAGCACACTGTAAATTCTTTTTTTTATATGTAGAGGTACCGTATTTCTATATAATCCTACATGGCAGTCTTTTTTCTATAGGTTCTGCCAACAATGTCAGGCCTGGGAGTGTGCCTTCCCTCTGTCTCTAAAATTATTGGACTATTCATCTGTTTTTTTTACTGTCCTTTTGTAAATACTCTATTTCTGAGAGCAGGCATTTGGATATTAATAAAATAGTTTGCATATTCAAGTCTGTGAGCCTTTATGACAAATTTAGCAGGCTTCCAGGATTTACGAAAAATGAGTTATCAGGTGACTCTAGGAGGGGTATATCCTGAATCCATCTTGCGTGTGTGGCAATATCTTAAAAAATCTTCCCAGGTGAAGGCTCCACAGCTTGCCTTGGCGAAGTTAATTTCCTTGGAGAGAACGCCACCTTTTCTGACTCTAATCACAAATACAATCCAATTAAAAGCTATTATGTTGGTGTGAATAGAGAGAGAGATAAAACAAGACAGTGAAATGTTTCACTTAGGCCCCAATGAGTGGGTTTCTCAGGGCATAAAGAATCCCCATTAGGTTGGTTGGCGCGCTGACACAAGAAACATTCAAACCAAGCTTCTGATTAAAATCTGGGAAAGAGAGATAAAAGGTTTATCAGTGTGACAAGGACTGGTTGATGGACTATGAGATGACACATTTGTATGTTTGCTTTAAAACCTTTTGGCTTCTGTCATGCATTGTCATTGGAAAAAATAAAAACCTGCTCTTTTTCGTTAGGTTCCTAGAGTGCTTATCTGGAAAACAAAATTGATGTGCAGTGTCGTGAAAAATGGCAGCGTGATTTCTCTGAGCACATAACATTTTGTATATTTGATGGCGGGGGATGAAAGGAGGAAGTTAGAACAATCACGGAAGGTGGATCTTTCCTCAGGATTACCGAACTCAGGGATGTAAGGTTGCTTGCGGGGGGGTAAAACGCTTCCTTGAAGAATGGGAAAAACACTGACTTTAGTAGGTTACAATTATTCTTCCTCTGAATTTGCCATCAGAGATACTGGTTTGGAAGAAAATTTCGAGTTTTTCGTAACCATGAGATGATGTAATACATTCAATTTGGTTATGTTACTTCTTAAAATAATCTATTTTGGGGTGTGTGTCTCACCCCAATTCCACAGACGAAAAATTTCCAAGAGGAAATAGATTTGTCATATGAAACCTATCTTATTATGTAACATTTAAAAACACTTTCTACATATTTATTTTCATCTTCTTGGCTCTGTAGAGTAAGACGTATAATAGTTGGCACTATGGTGGGGACTACAGTTGTCTACCCAAATCCACTGTCAGCTTTCTGCCATTGGTAATAGTGGTGACAGGCAGGTGGCCGGCAGGCTAGGATATGTTTGTTCGAACCCCTGGGATCAGGTGAGGTCCTGTGACTAAGTTCTAGACAGTTAATGTTAGAATTAATAAAACATGCTGCTTCTTGTTCAGACCCAGCCAAGCTTCCCACGTCTGACGCTCTGTGCTCTGTTCCCCTCTGTCTCACTGAGATGTTTGAGTGACTTTGGGAGCTAAATACTGAGGATGGAAGAGGCGCTGTCAGACTTGGACCAGGAATGAACATTTGGAGAAAGGCGTTGCTATTGACCTGACTGCACCCCTCCAGCCTGTTCCATGAGCAACAAGCTTCTTTCTACTGTGTTTGAACATTTCAGGTTTGAGTCTATTTGTTATAATCCCTATTTATATAGCATTGTCTCCAGTTTATAAATGAGTCAAAGGTAAACTGATCTTGTGACTTGACTCATATTCCAGGAGACTCTATCTTTCCCTGAGGACACCATTTCTAAATACCCTGCACTCCATCACTTTGGTTTTTATAAACTTAACGAAACAAGTGTAAAATGGTGAGTGCAATAAATTAAGATTCACCTAAATTGAGATTTAGGTGGCTCACATTCCTATTATTCTTCTTAATAGAACCATGACTCATTTTGTTTATGAAAGTAAGGCTTTGTTTAAAAGCATTGTTAAATGTATTCAGAAGAAAATGTTGCACTTCAGGTGACAATAAGTGTGTGTGAAAAGAATATATTTTTTGGATTCGGTGAGATAGTATCGTTTATTTTTATGAGAGATGAAGTGACAGAAAGCTGATAGATTTTGCTCCAAATATAGAGTTTGTTTGTTTCTTTCTTTCTTTCTTTCTTTCTTTCTTTCTTTCTTTCTTTCTTTCTTTCTTTCTTTCTTTCTTTCTTTCTTTCTTTCTTTCTTTCCTTCCTTCCTTCCTTCCTTCCTTCCTTCCTTCCTTCCTTCCTTCCTTCCTTCCTTCTTTCTTTTCTTTTCTTTTCTTTTCTTTCTTCTTCTTTTTTTTTTTTTTTGAGACAGAGCCTTAAGCTATCCCCCTGGGTAGAGTGCCATGGCATCACAGCTCATATCAACCTCCAACTCCTGGGCTCAAGCGAGTCTCCTGCCTCAGCCTCCCAAGTAGCTGGGACTACAGGCGCCAGCCACAGCGCCAG
>CAUYQV010162760.1:0-21769 GCA_963574575.1 Galagoides demidoff | reverse complement strand
ACCCAGGGTAACAGCTTGAGACTCTGTCTCAAAAATAAATAAAAGCCAGAATAGAAGTTACTCTAGGGGACACTGACAGGGTAAGGAGGCTAGAGTGTAGTGGTGTCATCATATCTCACTGTAACCTCCAACTTATGGTTCATGTGATACTCCCGCCTCGGCCTCCTGAGCTGATCACCACACCTGGCACATATCTTGGTGATAGCTATTCAAGGTCAGGGACAGGGAAAGAATGATTAGGGTATCCAGGACAAAGAGGCACATTCCAGAGGAAGGACAGAGGTCAAGGGCTTCCCCATCGTTAGGTCAGGGGGCAGGCTAAGCAAAATTCTGCTAGGAAAAAAACCCCAAACCCAAACCACCTGCCCGGGGAACTTACACCACCCAAGCTGTCCTTTGAGTGTAAAGCAATAGAGAACATCCCAGAGCTTTCAGAACTTAGATGCAGCACCCTCCAGTTCTGTCGTTGCAGAGCCTTCTCCCCAGGCAGCAGCTCAGGGGCTCAATGGGCTGGACAATCTACCCTGTGAACAAGGGGGAGCCTCATCCAGTGGGGCTGTAAATAAGTGCTGCCTGTGTCCAGGGTCAGGCACACTGGGGTCTGGGGTTGGCATCAGCAGGCACTGCCATAGCAGTGGGCAAATGACTCAGCCTGAGACCCAAGACAGGGCTGGAAATCACCCAGGACAAGCTAGATATAGAGTTCTCACCCTGTGCACACATCTGGACAAATGCCCACTCTTCCTCGCTAGCACTGTGGGGCACTGTCTGACCCCTCCAGGGCAGCAACCACTACTTTTCACTTCAGCACACTTGGGGCTGGGCTTACTGTGTTGAACTAGTGAGTGACCAACAGAGTGAGCAGAATAATCTAGCTGCTGAGACTGCTGTAGCTGCCCCACAGCTGTGCTTACTGGAGTGTCTTCTGGACTTTGAAGTGTCTGCTGTCCGCTGAGACCAGCTGTACTGGACTGCATAAGGTGCACCTGAGCAATGCCTGCTGCTGGCTCACCTCTTCCTCCCACAACAGGACAGAGTTGGGGACAGCTCCCCCAATTGTGGTAAAAGACCCACCAGAAGGGAGCTGTGCCCCAACATGGAACTGGAACTGCTGTGTGGCAGATGCAACCCTTCTGCACCTCCAGATGTCCTCCATAGCAACCTGGGGGTGGACAGGTGGGATGGCATGGTGGGGAAACACAGGGGGGCACAGAATTGAGACGTGGGTTCAGGTCAAGGCTATGGATATGTTCTGAGTCAGAGATGCCAGCATCCCTCACACAGTTGGAGGGCATAAGCTTCCAGCCCTGCCTCTAGCAAATCTGAGACCTTGGGACATGAAGGTTATTTTAGGGCTGCGTTAAACGTTGAACCTGTTTGTTTTAAAAGCAAGAACTGGCTGAATATACGTGCAAACACGCCTATAGAAGTTGGTTATCCCTTCTCTAAAATGCATGGGATCAGCATTTCAGATTTCTTTCTGGAGTATTTGCTTTTTTTTCAAACAAATCTCATCCTTGATAAGAGTGCTGTGGCATCACAGCTCATAGCAACCTCAAACTCATGGGCTCAAATGATCCTCTTGCCTCAGCCTTTGGAGTAGCTGGGACTATAGGTGCCTACCAGAACGCCTGGCTATTTTTAGAAACTGGTCTCAAACTCCTGAGCTCAGGTAATCCACCTGCTTTGGCCTCCCAGAGTGCCGGGACTACGGGTATGAGCCACTGCACCTAGCTTGATTTTGGAGTATCTGCACTATACTTACTGGTTAAGCATCCTGGATCCTAACATCTGAAATTTCACATACTTGAATGTGCGTTTCCCTTGTGCCTCATGTTGGTGCACTCAAAGGTTTGAATTTCCCAAGTTCGTATTTGGGATGTCCAATCTGTAGCTGCTGAGAGAATTTCTTTTTTGTCTCTTCTATTTTTCCTACTTTCCAGATTTCTTTAAAGAGCACAAATAAATGCTGTTGGGAAGAAGAATTGTTTTTTGAGAACCTGTGCTCAGGCTCGGCGCCTGTGGCTCAATCAGCTAAGGTGCCAGCCACGTACACCTAAGGTGGCGGGTTCAAATCCCCAGCCCGGGCCGCCAAACAACGATGGCTGCAACCAAAAAATGGCCGGGCGTTGTGGCGGGTGCCTGTGGTCCCAGCTACTTGGGAGGCTGAGGCGGGAGACTCGCTTGAGCCCAGGAGCTGGAGGTTGCTATGAGCTGTGATGCCATGGCACTCTACCCAGGGGGATAGCTTGAGGCTCCGTCTCAAAAAAAAAAAAGAACCTGTGCTCAGCAAGATGGTCTGGGACTCTGCCAAGTGTTTTGACTTCCTGTAGGGGTTAGAGACTGGGCTTTTGGGTTCAAGACCTGTGACAGCTATTCAAGGTCAAAAAACAGGGATAAAGGACAAAGAACAGGGCTCCAGAAGGGAGGGTCAGGTGTCCTGAAAGATGAAGGAGGTGAGGTCATGGAGGGTGCCAGGCTGCCACTGGCTGGGATGAAGACTCCTCCAGCCCATAGGAGCCGGGCTGCTGGTCTGGGCTTCCTCTACAGGCTCAGCCTCTCTAGTGCACGCTGGTGCAGAAGCAAGGAGGAAGGTCCTGCCCTACACTTGCCCTCTGCCAACCTCCTTATGCCACACTCAGGGGTAAAGCCTGATGTGGAACTGAGGGCGAGGCCGCGCCTGGCCTAGACCAGATGTGCCCCCTTCTGGGCACGGTGCGGAGCCTGCTAAGTCCATGGCCCGAAGGAGCCTGGCCAGAAGGAAGAAGTGTGCCCCCAGTTGCAGACAGACAGTAAGGCCCCGCAGGGACACCTATGGCTTCCCTGTGACCTTCCAAGCTGCCCCAAATGGAAGCCAGTCTCTGCAAGAAAGGCGCCACCTCTAGGAAGCTGGGAGGGGAACCCCAGGTGGCAGGCTGGGAAGGAGCCAAGGGGAGCTACGTGAAGGCCTGTGGGAAGCTGTAAGGGCACAGTCCAACTTGGGGCTGTCAAAGACCCTCTGTCCAAGAGGGGAGGAAAAGGGGCCCAAGCCCTGGGTGTCCTCTGGGAAATGGGCTTGTTGAGGGCTGATGACATCAGATGTGCACAGTTGCAGGTATCTGCAGACACTGACACAAAGTAAGGCCACAAGCCTCCTTTCAACAGGACTAATGACCTGCCACAGGGACATCTGGGGGCCAGGAAAGGTCACAGCAGGACTTCTAGGAGGGTCTGGGGACTATTTAACATTGCCAGGAGCACCCCCCCACACACACCCCAGTGGGCCCAGAAGGAGCAGGTGGGGCAGGGAGAAGGGTTGTTAACACTCAGGGCCATCCCTACTCTGCTGAGCTCTTCCCTTACCATTCGGGCTGGAAGTCCCAGGGCTGTGTGCCCCAGACTGCCCTTCCTAGGAGAGGAGTCACAGCCCTGATCCAGCTATAGCAGCCTGCACTTGTCAAGACCTCTGCACCACTGGGCACCTTACCCAGGGAAGACAAGGGGTGAAGGGGCCCAGATCTGAGAGTTGTGTGGTAAAGAACAAGCATTATTTAGAATAGACTAGAACCGGCTCCATGCCAGCCACATACACCGGAGCTGGTAGGTTTGAATCCAGCCCTGGCCCGCCAAACAATGACAACTTCAATAAAAAATAGCCAGGTGCCTGTGGTCTCAGGTACTTGGAAGGCTGAGGCAAGAGAATCACTTAAGCCTGAGAGTTTGAGGTTGCTGTGAGCTGTGACAACTCTACCAACGGTGACAGCTTGAGACTGCCTCAAAAAAAAAAAAAAAAAGACTAGAACCGGAATCCTTCCAAATACTCAAGGATGAACTGGCAAAGAGATCCCATGCCCAGGGTAGAGGACAAGCACTGTGGTCCTACCCCTAGGCAAGCCAGTCCTGTCCTCATCCATTCTTTGGATTTCTGTCTTGGGGTGTCAGCGTTAAGTCTGGGCACCTCCAGCCCCCTGGGGACAAACGAGGTAAGTCTGGGTGGAGCAGCCTTGTCTCCCATCTTCCCTCGGGACGGGAAACAGCCAGAGGCCCCGCACAGGCAGGAGCTGGCTCCCATGTCCATCCTAAGAGAGAATTTATTAGGGACCCTGGGCATGCTGTGCTAGGCAGCGCCAGCCAGGAGGGAAGGGGCGCAGGACCCCAGCGGGCCAGTCTCAGCCCCGGCTACTCCCGGTAGTGCACCCTCTGGTGCTGGATGAGTTGGGAGCTCTGGCCAAAGGCCTTGCCGCAGATGCCGCAGGCGAAGGGCTTCTCGCCCGTGTGGGTCCGCAGGTGCCGGAAGAAGTGTGAGCGGCCGCGGAAGGCCTTGCCACAGTCGGCGCACTCATAGGGCTTCTCGCCCGTGTGGATGCGCTGGTGCTCGATGAGCACAGAGCTCCAGATGAAGGCCTTGCCACATTGGCTGCAGGTATAGGGTTTCTCCCCCGTGTGCAGCCGCTGGTGCCGCACCAGGTTGGAGCTCTGGCTGAAGGCCTGGCCGCACTCGCCGCACTCGTAGGGCTTCTCGCCATTGTGGGTGCGCAGGTGCTGCGTGAAGTGCGAGCTGTGGCTGAAGGCGCGGCCGCACTGGCCACACTCGTATGGCTTCTCTCCCGTGTGGATGCGGTGGTGCTGGATGAAGCCCGACCAGCCGCGGAAGCGCTTGCCGCACTCGTGGCAGGCGTAAGGCTTCTCGCCTGTGTGGATGCGCTGGTGCTTCAGCAGTAACGAGTTGTACTTGAAGCTCTTGCCGCAGGCCTCGCACCGGTGCACCTTGGCCCCCCGCGGGCTGCCCTGCCGCATCCCGTGGCCTGCGACCCGGCCGAAGCTGCCCCCCAGCTCGGCAACCCGCTCGGGCCCACCCTCCACCCCAGGGGCTCCCTGTGTCTCGAGCGTCGAGCACCACGCGCCCGTGTGCTGGGCACTGGGCAGAGTCCCTGGCGGTTGGCCTGCCGGCTGCTCCAACCTGGGACACTTGGCTCCCCGGGGAAGGCTTCTCAGGAGGCCTCGCAGCGCACTCCCGTCCTGCCCCACCCCATCTTCAGGGATGCGCAAGGGGGGAAGGGCAGTCTGCTCCAGCTGGGACTCCGAATCTGAAATGAGAACCGGCAGAGGCAGATAGTCTCTGGCTGCACAGCCCTGCCTTGGGGCTTGGGGACCAGGGTGAGAGCAGGGCTGATGTGTGGCCTGATCAGAGTGGCTGGCTCAGAGAGCAGGGAGGAGCTGGATCCCCATGCCACAGGAGAGTACTGGCAGAGGGCTGTCCTAAGGATGGGGCTAGGGGGTGCTGCAGGGACCATCCAGTCATCTCCATGGCCTGAACCCACGTGAGGAGCCTGCAGTGGCTAATGGGACCTGTGACACAGGAAGGAGGTGCCCAGGTAGACAATGAGTGCCAGTGTGGGTCTGGAACTTGAAAGGGTTCTGGAAAGTGGTCCTGCACCCAAGGGCAGAGCTCACGAAAAAGTGAAGCTTCTTCCAAAGGGTGCTGTGGGGCTGCCCAAGACCCCACTGGGAACATTCCCATTCCTGGAGCAAGGTCATCTGCTGAACCCTGAGGCCTGCCCTCACCCAGGCCTGCTCCATAGCTTTTCACAGAGCTGGCCAGGCCTGGGTGGCAGCTGCACTGCTGCCCGCCTCCCTGGCTCACCCTGGGACCTCCTTGTACAAATCTCTGCTGCAGAGTCCACTTCCCAGGGACCTGACCTCAGACATCTCCCCTCCCCCCCACCCTGCCCCTGACCATCCAGGTGTAGGTGGAGAGCTCAGTGCCATTAAATTTAGCTGACCAAATGCCACCAAATGCTGATGATCTGTGGGGCTGGAGACCCTGAGGAGGAATCCTGAGGACTTCTTACAGTGGGGGAAATGTGGTAGGGACCTGGATTAACACAGCTTAGCCAAGAGCTCCTTGTAGGGGACAGTTGGCAGCCCCAGGGCACACACAGGGGAGAAAGGGTCCAGGATGATTCCCCAGTTGGCCTGGTGGGGGACAGTGGTGCCCTGAGTCAGAGACCCCAGCCAAGGCAGGGGGGAAGAGAAGTCCTCTGCTCTTCATGTCCAGTGTGGGCTGTAAGAGTCCACATGGGGCCACTGGAGCAGGTGGCCATGGGGGCCTGGGTTCCACAGGAGGGGTCCGGGCTGCAGTCATAGCTTTGAAGTGTCAGTAATAAAGCTGGGACTAGAATGGGGGAGGGGACTAGAGGCAGGGATCAAAAGTGATCCCAGTAGGGGTGACACAGGGATGGGTATGGCACAGAGCCTGCCAGGAACAGGAGCTCCAGCCCCTAGTAGCCCCTGGGAACAGCCAGAGGCCAGGACACAGGGGAGGGTTCTGCTCACTCACCTGGCCAGAAGGCGTCTCTGCCAATCTCAACTTCCTCTATGTCTTGGAGATCCTGGTCAGATGACTGGGAGAGTACCTCAGGGCTGGAGCTGGGGGAGCCTGGGGGGCAGGGAGGCCACAGCTTACCTCTGGCACTTGAGTGCCACCTCCCTCAGATTAGTGTGGGCTGGCAGCCATGCCCCCCAACACTTCCTTGCTCTGTCACCCCAAAGAGTAGGCCAGCCTGTAATCCAGAAATGCCTATCTTCATCCCCAGCTTGGTTGAAGACTCCCTCCTCTAGAAAGCTCTTCTGAAGACTCAGCTTTGGGAGCTCACCCCCTTTAGTCTAGTAAGCAGAGATAAACCCCAGGGTGGCCTCAGAGTGGCCCTCCTGCTCCTCCAAATTGGCTGACTCTGGCCTGACCTTTCCACCTTGTCATATTGCTCTGGATAGGCCCTGGCCCCAAAGCCTGTAAGGTCAGGTACAGCAGGTCACAAAATGGGTCGTAAGCCACAGCTCTCAGCACCTGCCCCCACATGTGGACATTTCTGCAGAGCTCCATCAACTGCATCTCTGCTGGCCCCCTGCCCCACCACATTACCCCATGGCCTCTCAAGCTGATGTGCTGCTGTCTCATAAAGCTGCCCTCTTGCTGCCAGAGATTTTTGCTATCCCTCCTAGGCTTCCCACTGCCTGATCCTCTTAGAACCCTGACCATGTAGGGGCAAGCCCTGACCAGCACTCAGAATAGGTAGAAGCAGCCATTTCCAACGTGCCTCAAAGTCCCAGGCTACCTCTTCTTGACTAAGTCCACTGTGAGGCTGGTACTGCCTGCTCTGGTGTATAGAGGGGCCCTGCTCCCCCACCTTCTCCAGGGCAAAGGAGGGACAGGCTGGGCCCTTTGGATGGACACTCTAGGTTCAGTGCTCACAGCTAAGATGGTTCAGGAGTCTCTAGCACATCATGTTAGCTGTTAAAAGAGCATGACAACAGCAGGACACAGGGACATACTGCTTTTGAGCAGGGCCTTCAGTGTTCCCAGGGAGGGGCCCTGCCCCAGGGCTCTGGTGCCTGAGGCTAGTCATTAGCTCACCTATCTGATGGAGAGGGGGTGTCTGCCCTCTGACTACAGCAATGGAGGGCCTTGATGCTCCAGTGTCATGTGATGCTAAAGGAGAGGTGGGCACAGGCTTCTGACCCCTACCTGGCTACAACAGTGCCTAGGTGTGAGCTTTCATGGAGCTCTCCAATTTTCAGCAAGTGCTGCCCTGGCTGAGCTTTTCATGAACAGAGTAAGGGAGAGGCCTCTGAGGGTGGGGCCTTTGCAGTGGGCCTCCTGTGCTCTGGGCACTTGTGCACACCCACTCACCCTCCTCATCTGTCCCCTTTGGAGCTCCTCTGAGCCCCGGCTAAGGAGCCGGCCTGAGGAGGATGGTTCCCCTCTGGAGAGGCACTTAGGGCAGGGAAGTTCAGGAGGTGGCACAGCCTGAGATACCCATTCCCTGAGAGCTGCTTGTCTGCCCTAAAAGCAGGGTAGAGGGTCCTAAAGCCAAAACCTCCTCTGGGCCCTCTAGGAGCCCTCCCCAAGGTAAGGACATGCCCAGAGCACTGGCCTCTCAGCTGTGACCTTCACAGCCGACTCATGGCCACCCTGTTGCTATCACTTGGAGACCAGGGGAGCAAGCTTATTCCACGGACAAATACAGGGCCAACTTCCCAGAAATACTCCAGAAGGGTGGGTCAGTGAGCCTTCCAAAGCCACTTGTGCCCACATTGCTGCAGACACCCTCACCACCCTTGCTGTCGGAGCTGGGATACCACCAGAGGGAACATGGCAGAAGTCTGGGAATGAAAATGGCTCAGAACTCTGGCCTCCAACTTTGGCCTGAGCTGCTGTCAACAGTCTCCCTATGGTGTGGGATGGATGTGAGCAGGCAGGAGTGGACTTAGCACAGCCCTGGGGCCCCAAGTTGCCCCTTTAGGTTGAATATAGCACCTCCTCGGCCCTCCTCTGGGAGAAGATAGGGCCTGCCTTAGGGTCTGGTATAGGCAGGTCACAGCATGGGTCATTGTCATTGACTGCCTAAGCCCCAGCTCTCAGCATCTGCCTGCAAACCTGGATGTTTCTGCAGAGCTCAATCAGCTGCCATCTCTGCCACCCCATGCAGGGCTGAGGTGCACAGCATGCCCTTGCTGCACCCCGGCTATCCTGAACTACCCTGGCCTTGGCTGACGGACCCCCTTACCTGTCAAGTTACCTCCCACCAAGCCCAACGCTGCTGTGCTCCCCACCATGCTGGGACACAGGAATGGTGTGGCCTGAACTGGAAAGACACCAGGTTGCCCACTTGCCAGGGGCTGTCCAGGTGGAGGGCAAGGAGGCTGTGCATGCCCAGGGGACAGGGAGGAGGGGGCACTTCCCTGGCTGGAAGGGGTTTCTCTTGTGTGTAAAATGGCACAGCAAGTACAGTGTGCCTGGCCATGGCCCAGGGTGAGGCAAAGGAGAGGCAGTTGGCTTGGGCTAGCCAGTTGGCACCTGGAGTCCACGTATCAGGTACCTGACCTGGAAAAATGCCCTGACCACAGACCCCTGCCCACCAGCCTAGGCACTCGTAAGGGTACCCAGAGCTATAGGCCATCAGGGTCCCAGGCCCCCTCCCTCACTTCCTCTGGCCCACAAACTGCCTCTCTACCTGCAGGGCTCCTCATCACAACTTCTAGACCTTCCTCTGACAGTGCTGGCTCTGAAGGGCGTAACACATTCCAGGCCAGGCCCCTCAGCCCCCAGGCTCAACCCCAGCTCCTGATCCGCATCTCCATGAGACAGGGAGGTCCTGGGAGAAGCTAGGTCTTGCCCTACCTGCCAGGCCTCCCTGCTCTGAGAGGCTTGGGCGAGGCCAGCAGTTCTCTATCTATGGGTCACGACCCACAGGAACTGTATTAAAGGGCTGCGGCATTAGGAAGGTTGAGAACCACTGGGGCAGGCCAACTGGCAGTCTTCAGTGCTGCCACAGGACTGCAGTTGCATGCCCATAGGGCCACTGCAAGGCCCCCCCCCTCCCCTGCCTATGCAGGGTCCTTCCCTCCCCTCCCCACTGACAAATGGCTCCCCCAAGGACTTCCTCTGTGCTCCAAAGCCTTGTAGCTAGGTGCCTAGCCAGGGTGGCTCCTGAAATGACCAGGCGTGTGAGGTAGACTCAGAAGATTGCTGGGCCCAGTAAGTGGGTGAGAGAGACCCAGGCATTCCAGGGTGGGTCCCTCAAATCTTTCTGGCTTATCACAGACTCTGGTCTGGAAGTTGTGGGCTCCAAGAAATCCTGGGTTGGCCCTGAATTGGCATGAAGGCCCTGGCAGTTCCAGAAATGCTGAGGTTTCCTGTGCTAATGAATCTGTGGATCCCAAAACACTCCTGAGGAACCAGCCAGTGGAGGACACGAGTCCCAGGCAGCCCTGCCTCTCCTGACTGCTTGGAAATTTGGACAGGAACTACTATCACCCATCCATGCTGGGACATCCCCTATTCTACCATGGGCCACCTACAGGACTTTGGGGCATAGGAAGGGGCCTAGCCTATGGGCCGAGCCCTGCCCTGTGGCAGGACCACTGTCTTCTGGCCTCACACCTGCTCTTTATGGCCATCCTGCTCTGTGTCCCTGAATTCCAACTCTGGCATAGCATGGAGAGGTGTGAAGCTACTGCTGTAGCCCACACTCCCTCCCTCCACAGCAAAGCTCTTGGGGTTTTACAACATTTGGAGGTGGTTCCAGTGTCCAAGAGGTGTGCATGGGCTGGCCTAAGGTCTCTGGATCAGGGACCCAAGCCTGGCCTTCTGTGATCCAAGGGCTTATAGAAACAGAGTAGGAGGAAGCCTAACCCTGCACCCTCCAGTGCTCTCCCTCCATCCTAGGCATTGGTCTTCTCATCAGCTGTGTCTCTTGCTGCCCCGAGAGGATCTATTGGCCTGCCCATCTTCCCCAGATACTGGTCTCCTCATGAGGAGCCACACCTCAGGGCCTGAGAGGAGGGTCAAGGGCATGGGCTCAAGTTAGACCAATGTGGAGTGGATTCTTTGGTCTTTTGTCTTCTTTTGTGTGCTTCTACATCCCCATCAGTAATAGGACAGAAGGGCTTACCTCACCTGGACATCATCCATACATAGCCTGCACAGGGCCTAGCACCCAGTGCAGCCACTTGAGACAATCCTCAGTATCTACTATGCCTCATCAATTAGTACAGAGCCAAGATCCACCAAAAGGGAGGGCCCTGGGCATGGGGTGAGACCACCCTCCTAGGCTAGGCACCAGCTTGCCAGGCTTGTCTTACACAGGACCTGGTCATAACCGGTATCCTGACTGTGAGGGTGGTACAGCTGGGCTCCCTGGGACATGCAGCAGAGACAGAACCTCAGAACCCCTGACCTCTGAGAGGGAGCTGGGTCCATGGGCACCATGAGGCTGGGACTCCCCTTGTGCCTTGATCCCCAGACCCCACCAGATCACCAGTGAGGCCACACCACTGGGTGTGGATCAAGGCCACAACTCTGTTCCCTTCAGGGAGAGACAAATTATGGTGGCAAGAACTCCAGACACTCTATATTCCTGGAATGAGAACAAAGACTCAGGGAGATGACTTACCCCTGGTCACACTGGACCTGAATTTTGACACTACTTTTTCTCCCATACCCCACCCCCAGGAGTCTCAGGGGACTATCCCCTAGGGAGCCAGAGCTTGGGCTGGGCTCCAGCCTCAACCATCCTAGCCAATGTCACCCTCTCAGGGTTCTGTCCCAAGGCCCTAGCCCCACTCCCCCAGCCTGAGCATGTGGGAGCCTCAGCATCCTGATGAGCTGCACAAGGGTCTGGTGGTGCCACTCAGTTGGCCAGGGTGTCAGCTCAGTGGAGCGCTCCATGGTGGCGGAGACAGGGCAGAGGGAACATGGCAGGTGGGTGAGTACCATGCTGATGCCCGTGGAAGTGAAGCCGTGTCTCATGGTGCTGGGCTCCAGGTGTCCCCGGTGAAGAGAGACTGACAGGGTACAGGACAGGAAGGGACTCCTGAATGTCCCCTAGGGCTGCCATCTTCCCTGAGACCGGCAGAAGGTGTGCACACCTGGGACCTGGGGAAAATGAAAACCACGGCAGATGAGGGGGGTGGAAAGAAATGCTGGGGTTGGGGGATGAGGGCAAAGCATGCCAGCCTTTGAGGTGAGACAGAGGCTCATTCATTCAGTGGGCAGTAAGAATGAAAGGTGAACCCATGGGGACGTGTGGGGCCTGGAGTACTAGGTGATCTGGGGCCTGGCATATTTACTCAGTAAGAAGTACTTAAGAAATGGCACCATCCAGACCTGCAGGGCTTGAACCAAAGCTCTCATCCCAGCAAAGGATCTGGAATGTCTTTCCAACCTAGGGCATCACCCACAGAGAAAAGCATGCTGATTCTTTCAGAAAGACCTCAGTTGGGACTATTGGCCCCATAGGACGGTGAAAAACTGGCCACACCCACTGTGGTATTAATGTTTTTGATGAAATCTTAGCAAACGTTTTCCTGAACAGAAAAAGGGAGATGTTGCCAGAGAGAATCTTCTTTCTCAAAGCCTGTGGAGCCCTGAGGCCACAGGCTGTAATGCCCCAAGTCCCACACTGTCTACGGTGCTCTTATACTTCTCTGTGGGACAAAGATACTTTTTCTTGGTTTGCAAGAATGGCTTCAGTCCAATGTGAGAAAAAATTTTTCTTTCATACTGAGATAAAGTAGGAACTCCTTATTTGGAGCAGGCAGCAAAAAAGTGGATGGGAAGGAAAGGACAAAAGTTAACACCTCTAGCCATTGTCACCAGACAAATCCCGCTTCCAGCGAGTGGGAGTGGCAGTCAATAGGGCCAACACAAGGTGCTCAGCCTTCTGGGTCAGCCTCTATGGCCTAATGATGGGAAGTGGCTGGGCAGCCAGATAACTGGGCAGCCAGATAAGCGAGTCCAGGGTAGGGCTGCAGCATGATGCTGGGTGTTCAACCGTGAGTCACATCTCCAGTTAGTTAACTTACTGGGGACTCATCTAGAGAAAGATCCCAGTGCTGATCCCAGGACTGGGTAGATGTGGCCCGTCACAGGTTGCAAGCCATTTTACCCACATGGATGTGAGGACAAACCCTGCGTTACACACCCACGTCGCCTCAACAGGCTGAAGGGGCGGGGGCACACCTGCCACCGGCTCTGAGGCAACGTGCACCCCTTCTTTTCCCAGTCCCGTGGGAAAGGGCCTGGCCTCAGGGAGTTTAGCCGAAGATCGCAGCTGGCTGGACTGAGGTGCGGCGGGTTCACACATGCAGCCGCAGGCCCTTGGACAGGGACTTCCAGCTTGTCTCTCACTTGCAAAGTGGGGACGACCACAGCCCCCACCACCAGGTTAGAGAGGAAGGCGCCCTGGAAACGTCCACCCGCGATTCCCGGAGGACCGGTGAGCCACAGCTGCGGGCCTGGCGGTGCACCGCGCGGAGCCCACCCCAGCCCCCAGGCCCAACCCAATGCCAAGGTCACAGAGAGGGGAGGCTGCAGGAAGGGGCGGCAAGTCCGGCCCAGGCGGGGCCGCACCGCTGGGGATGGTCCCCCAGCGCGGGCCAGGAGGGTCCTGAGCGCCTCGAAAAGCTGACACAGCCTGCGCCCACTCACCTTCGAGCGGGAGGAGGCCGCCGCACGCCGGCCGGAAGCGCATCCAGTCCCGCCCCGGCCCCGCTGCGCGCACTTCCGGGACGCTCTGGGCGCCGGGAGGCCCGCGCCCCTCAGTGGCCGCGGGGTGTTGGACGCACCCTTTGCATGTCCTCCACGTCTTCTCTGGCTAGGGAGGAGGAATGGGCGGCCGAGCTGACCGCCTGGGGTGGTATACCGCTGCTCTGTTCCCAGTGGCGGAAGCTGCGGGGCCACAAACCCATCACTAAGTGCGTGAGAAAAGTGCCCTGGAAACGGCATCCGGGCCGGGGGCTGAGTCGTCTCCTCTCCGTCTCCCTCTTAAGGCCTGGGGGTTCTCGGTGCCGGGGCGGGGGTCCGCGTCCGCAGGTTGCAGACCTGATAAGCCTGCCCCGCCGTCCCTGCCGCCGTGGCTTCCCTGTGTGTGGCGTGCGAGTGCCTACACGCAGTCCAGTCCCCCTTTCACACACTCGAAGGGCCCCGCACACGCAGGGCAGAGCGGGGGCTGGAGCTGCCACAGAGGTGGCCAGATGCTTTTGACCCTTTGGTTTCTCATCTGTAATCGGAGTAAGGTTCAGTTCGAAAGTTCCGCTATGTCGCACTCGGCATGACCTTTCTTTCCTCCGGATGGCTTCCTGTACATGCCACCAGGCGCTAGGGGACTTATTAGAAAAGAGGGTCTAGTCCCGGGTGTCTCGGATGCCCCAAACTGCCCTGCCATCCACGTGTACTCTCTAGGGCCTCAGGAGTAGCTGTTACAAGTTTGCCCAAAACCTTTTCATGGAATTCTCTTTGTTCCTGAATTTCCTGATGTTCATCCAGTTTTTCAGCCCGTTTTTATAACCTGAAAAGAGCAAACTGTGTCACTCCTTTTTGGGATAAATAAAGGGCCAAGGGAGACTTTTTGGAGCTTATGCAGTGGGAGTACTTGCCTCCTGGTGAGAAGACAGCCAGGAGCAGGAGCCAGGGTTCCCCTAAGCTGGAGGCATGCTGAGGGAGGGCATCCTGCAGTCAGGACTTTATCAGTGGTGAGGAGATGGCCCATGTCAGTGTGGGGCGCTGAGGTGGGAGAGAAGCTGGGCTGTCTGGGCTTTGTGGCAAGGATGGGCCCCCAGGCCAAAGGAGTGCAGGGGAGGTGCTGCCCAGGGTGGGTGACACTGGCCCAAGGGGGCGACTAGGACAAGAGCTGAGGCAGAGGGTGAAGCAAACCTGGAGTGGGAGAAGGCACGTGGTAAGCAAGGGGAGGAGGGCCCCAGGCCTTGGGAGAGATCTGCCCCTGAAATCCAGGCCACCCAGGGTCAGTCAGGTCCTGGGGAAAAACACATCCTGGGTCCCCAGGAAGATGGCCAATGCAAAGCCTTCACATAGGATTTCTGTAGATGCAAGAGAAGGGTTGTAGTCTGTGGCCTGGGACTGGGAGGCTTACCCTATGTGCCCCTTTACAGCCCTGATGAAATCACTAGGCATCCCAGGCTCTTGTCAGCCCTTCAGATGAGGTCTTGTCCCCAAGGACCCTTGTCTTCAGGAGGCCCACGCATGCGTCACAAAGCCTGTACTGGCTCCAGCTGGGTAGCGTGGGGATTTGGAGTTAGCAAATTCTGTTCACTTGGAGGAAGATGAGTTGGGGCGTTGTAGCTTTGGTGTGTGTCTGATGACACTGTACTCCAGGAGGGAGCCAGTTCCAGTCCCTGATCTCTTAAGGCTGCAGTGCCTATGTCCATTTCTTTGGGGTGGCCCTCTGGACTAAGTGTGGGGACCTCTGGGGCTGCTCTGAGCAGTGAATGAAATGGAGCTCAGACTTTCTCAGCAGGACAGGAGCTTTAGGCAGAACCTGGGGGCAGCCAAGGCCCTGAGGGCCAGGTAAGGGGTCCTGAACACACACCTCACCCTGGTCTCCCAGGAAAGAGATGGTACAACTGCCAAGCCAAGATGACACATTTGCCCTTCACCAGCTTCCCCCTTTAGCCTGGTCTTCACCCTACTGCTCTGGGGACCAGGTGTCACTTTGCTGGTTTAGTCTCAGTGGAGGTAGGTATTTACCAGGACAGAGATTGCTGGCTGGGAGGGTCCTAATCACTGCGGATGCTCGCCAGCCTCCTGTGCCTCCTGCTCTTATAGGCCAGTGCCTGCCAGACTCCTTCACTGTTTTTCAGCTTCCCAAATCTCAGACATCGGGTGCAGTGTCCTTCAAATCATCTTGTTAGTCCTTTATTTCGTTTTCATGGGTCTAAATTGGCATTTGGAGCTGGGTCATTCCTTCATGGGGGCTGGCTTGCACACTGTGGGGCGTCGGCAGCATCCCTGCCTCCATCCACTGGATTCCAGCAACATCCCCTCCCAGCTTTGACACCAAAATTGTGCTCAGGCATTGCCAATTGCACTGGAGGGCAGAACCACCCCCTGTTGAGAATGGTTGCTCTACATGAAACATGAGCCAGTTGGCAGACAGCACTGGGAGGCCTCTTGGCCCCTCACAGGCACTAAGCCTCCCAGTGAACCTACGTCCCAGATATCTGGGGCCAGAGAGGTGGTGAGGCCACTGAAAAGGGGCTACTTCCACTTAAGTTCTGATTTATGTGTCAGGCTCTTATGAATTTGGTTCATGGGAATCAGTCTTGAAAAGGGTAATTGGAGGCAGCAGCAACCAGCCAGGGTTGGACCCAGGAAATGGCACCAATGTCATGTCCTGGAAAGAAGCCAGTAGCCTCCTTGGGGGGGAATCCAGACTGTACCCCCAAACTGTGAATAGACCAATGAACAGTAAGCAAGTCAGAAAAAGATGTTGTGAGAAAGTATCAGCAAGCAGATGGAAGGGCAGCAAACCTGGGGAGCCACAGCAGTCCATGCAGAATGAAAGTAAGCCATGGAAAGAGTAGTTGAAAACAGAATATTTATCCCAAATGTAGAGGACACTTACTGAGGACTAAAGATAGAACATAAAAGTAAAAGTGTAACAACTTTGGCTAGTAGGAAAGTTAAATTTTTGCACAATACAAAATATTTAACAGTAAGAACACTGATTAGGGACAAGGGACAATATCTGCCACCAACACAAGAGGCCATGACCACAGCTGTCATAGGAGTATCCACAGGATGTGAGCTACAGGATTTGACATGCATGCCATGAGGGGACATAAGGAGTACTTAGACATGCCAGTGTTCAACTTAACCAGGAAACGGACACAGGGAAGACAGAAGTGTGAACAGCATAGACCACCAGCTGAATTGCTGTGGCCAAGGCTGCAGGGACACACCGGCTGATGAGTCTGTGTGTAGTGCTTCCTAAACTACTGGGGCCTCAGGGCCAGGGGAGGTGCAGACAGACAGGTGGGAGCTGAGGGGCCACAGGCTGAGAGGTTCTTCAATCCAGGATCCCTTGAAGGCCCCTGAAGCCATCTGCAAGGACAACTCAGGCGCACAGCGTCCTCCCTGCTAGGCTGGGAAGTCACCACCATGGCCTGGCAAGGATCCCAGGGGGACTGTGGCAAGGACACTCTGCTTGCCCTTGGTGCACTGGATTTGAGAAAGCAGATACCGAGCTCCGGATGCACAAGGCTCCTGAAGGTGCAGGCAGCCATGCCCAGAGCAGTCTCCCTGCCCGAGGGACAGCATATTTGGAGCAGGACCCAGAGTCCACACCATCTTCTTCAGGGCTTGACTCTACTTCCCTGGGCCTCAGCTGTTCTCCAGTGACCTTGGAGATGCCTTTGTCCTGTCCTGCCTCCCCAAGAACACTGCTTCAATACCAACTCTGTCCTTGTTTCAGAGCAAATGTTGGACTTTCCCCAGAGGCTGTGGCCTTTTTCCCTGGTGTGAGGCCGAAAGACTTTATGGCCAGTCCTGCTTCCTCTGCAGCACGTCTTGGCGTCTCAGCTCACTCACACTGAAAAGGAACAATCACTTCCTGGTGCCCGAACTGGGGACTGATGTGAGAGGTTGCTAGGAATAAAGCCCAAATGCCCTCCCTCCCCAGCGTGGAAGAGGACAGGGAGGGCTGTGCCACCTAGAGCTGGGCGTGTCCCCAGACTTCTGGTGGAGGGACAAGCACCCCTCCCAACTTCTCCCACAGCCATGCCAAGGCCTGTGGGGACAGATGCTGGCACAGACACTCAACAGCAGGTCCCCAGGGCAGAGATGAAACAGTGGGAAGTTTTCTGTGCTCCAAGGCCCAGCTGGAGCCGTCCTGGTCACTGATTGTCCAGAGGAATGAGACTCAGTGGGCAAAGCCTGCTGGTCATGGCAGTCACGGAGGGCTGGCTTGGACACTGTGCCTCTGAGAAGCTTCTGGGTTTTTGCTTTAGTTTTTCCCTGCAATGAGAACCCTGATGCTTGGCTAAAGGGTTCTCACGTCTCCCCCAAACATTCCTCACGAGGTTCTGAACATCCAGTTGGCTCCCAGAACTCCTCTCTAGGAGGCCACACTGAGGTCAGATGGAGCCTGCCTCCATCCTTGCTAAGGCAGCCCTGCAGGACTGTTGACAGTGTGTGGGAACCAAGTGATGGAGCTCCCTGCAGGGGCTTCCAGCCATCAGGCCTCTCAGATAAAACTTCCCTGCACTTACCCTGCTTCACCCTCCCCAACCCCTCCCTGGGGCCATGGTGGCCCAGCCTTATACTGGGCTGGTCCTGGGTGGGAGCCTGCTCTGGACAGGGCCTCCTGTCTTCTCCCCAGAGTGGCTTCCTTCTGTCCATTCTTGGTCTCCGCTCTGCCTCTGAACTCAGGCGCGAAGCTGGTCCCTCTGTGCACATATCAGGAGCTGCTTGCTTCAGGGGTGATCTGCTCTAACAGCCTAGACAGGAGGAGAAAGACCTGAGTCAGTAAGGAAGTACAGTTACTACCTAGTTCCCTGTGGGTGAAAATTAGGCTGTGAAAGCAAGAAAATGGCTTTGGGCAGCTAGAAAACTGGCACAGTCAGCGGCACCTCAGGATGGGAGTGGAGCGGGCGCAAGCTCGGCACCCTGATGGTAACACATTCATGGGAAAGCACTTCCTATTTTTGTAAAAGAACCTAAGAAAGTCAGGAGAAAATTCAACACACACAAGGTCAGAGTGCATGTGGGGGCCCAAAGAGGTCAGCGGTCACATCCCCAGGCACCTCCTCCGGCCACTGTGCACCCCTCTGCAGGAGTCTAGGGTGAGCCTGGCTTTTGCTTTCTCTAGTGTTTTGCCATACGTGAGGTTCTGCTTGGCTCTGACTCTCACGGTGATCAGAATCATCTTGTGTGTCTCTGCGCTGTCATATTTGAGGGTCACATGGTGGTGGTGTGTCGTGGCTGTTTCCCTGCCAGGCTGTGCTGTGTTCACCAGGTTGCTGACAGCATCGGGTTGCCTCTCACTTTCCGGAAAGTGTGCACATGCTGTGACTACTGGCACCCATGCAAAGTGGCCCCTTGGTCAGTGCACAGGCTCCTAGGCTGGCAGGGAGTGCCTTTCTCCTGGCCAGGAAAGGCCAGACTGTCTTCCTGGTGGTCTCACACAGCCCACATGAGTGTGCCTTTGCTCACCTTGTGTGGAATGACAGACTCGCGTTTCTGCCATACTGTGTGGAATTGTACCTCTCTCGCTGCCCCTTAATTTGTAGTCCTTGATTACTAAAGAGACTGAGCTTCTTTTCATGTACTCATGAACCACTTGTGTTTTGTCTTCTGTGAAATGCCTGTGTCTTTTGCCCATTTTTGGTCTTTAAAAAAAAAACCCCAATTTCTACAAATTCTTTATATATTCTGAACATCAGTCACTTATGGCTGCAGTACATGGGTAGCACACTGGCTGGGATGACAAAGAACCTGCAACTCCACTGTCTCAATACAGGGACGCTCACTTCTTACTCCTGTCTTCCAAGGGCTTGAGGTGTCCGTGAGAGTGACTTGGGGTCTTGGCTCCTCCTGGTGTGTGGCTCTGCCTTCTTCGAGCTCTTCTCTTTCAGTTATGGAAGGGAGGAGAGTGGTTGATTGTGGGGAACCTTCCAGGAAGCCAGGCTTGGAGGAGGCCTCGTCACCTCTGCTCACACTTTGCTGGCCAGAACTCAGTCCCATGGGCCCCAGAGCTGCTCTGATGTCTGGGATCCGTGGTCTTCATGTCCAGAAATTAAACAAGACAATGGCATGACAGCAAGCACGTGCTCTGCCACTGCTGGCTATGGGAACGCAGCACCAGCCTCCTATTTGCTGTCTGTCTGTTCTCTCTCCTGATAAACAAAGCCGTGAATTTTCTTTTTGGCTGGGGCTGGGTTTGAACCTCCCACCTCCGGCATATGGGGCCAGCACCCTACTCCTTTGAGCCACAGGTGCCACCCATGAATTCTTTTTTTTGTATGCGTGTGTGACTTTTGTGATTAGTGTTTGGGAATATTGGTGAGAACAATAGCTTGACTGGATAATTTTTTTTGTTGTTTTGTTGCAGTTTGGCCAGGGCAGGGTTTAAATCCGCCATCCTCGGTATATGGGGCCCGGTGCCCTACTCACTGAGCCACTGGCACTGCCCAATTTTTTTTTTTTTTTTGAGACAGAGTCTATGTTGCCCTCGGTAGAGTGCCGTGGCATTATAGCTCACAGCAACCTCCAACTCTTGGGCTTAAGTGATTCTCTTGCCTCAGCCTCCCAAATAGCTGGGACAACAGGTACTCATCACAATACCTGGCTGTTTTTTGGTTGTAGTTATCATTGTTTGGCAGGCCCAGGCTGGATTTGAACCCACCAGCTCCAGTGTATGTGGCTGGCACCCTCGCCACTGAGCTACAGGTGCTGAGCCAGAAGCTGTGAATTCTAATATGATCAAGAAATCTAGCTGGGCGCGGTGGCTCATGCCTATAATCCTAGCACTCTGGGAGGCTGAGGCAGGTAGATTCCTTGAACTCAGGAGTTTGAGACCAGTCTGAGCAAGGGAGAGACTCCTACCTCTAAAATAATAGCTGGGCATTGTAGCGGGTGCCTGTAGTCCCAGCTACTCCAGAGGCTGAGGCAAGAGGATTGCTTAAGCCCGAGATCTCTGTGAGCTGTAATGTCATGGCACTCTACCAAGGCATTACCACTCTGTCTCAAATAAAAAAAAAAAAAACTAATATAATCTTTTCTTTTACAATTTGTATCTTTTAATATCTTGTTTAGGAATTCCTCTTCTACACTGAAACTGTATAGCTCTTTTCCTGTATTTATTTCTAAAAGTTTGAAAATCTCTTAATCTATCTGAGACTTTTCCTCAAACAGGCTGAGGTGCAGAGCCCACCCTTCTACCTTCTTTTATTTTTTGAGACAGAGCCTCAAGCTATGCCCCTGGGTAGAGTGCCATGGCATCACAGCTCATAGCAACCTCCAACTCCTGGGCTCAAGCGAGTCTCCTGCCTCCGCTTCCCAAGTAGCTGGGACCACAGGCGCCCGCCACAACGCCCGGCCATTTTTTGGTTGCAGCCATCATTATTGTTTGGCGGGCCCAGGCTGGGGATTCAAACCCACTACCTTAGGTGTATGTGGCTGGCGCCTTAGCCGATTGAGCCATAGGCGCCGAGCCTGTATAACTCCACTTTTATGAAGGAGTCAAATTCACAGAAACAAAAAGGTAGGATGGTGGTTGCTAACTAAAGACAGGGAAGGAGTTGTTTAAGGAGTATGGAATTTCAGTTTTGCAAGATGAAAAAGTTCTGGATATTGGTTGAAAACTAATGTGAATATATTTAAAACTACGGAAGCATACAACTAAAAATAGATAAGATGGTAAATTTTATGTGTATTTTACCACAACTAAAAATAAAATATTATACATATACACATAGATGCTTGTTTTCAGATGTCATTTGAAGAAGAGGGGTTGGGGAGAAGTGCATTCAGTTTACTGATTATCTAGCACAGAGGTTCTCAACCTTCCTAATGCCATGATCTTTTAATACAGTTCCTCATGTTGTGGTGCTCCCCAACCATAAATTTATTTTCGTTGCTACTTCATAACTGAAATTTTGCTACTGTTATTAATTGTACTGTAAATATCTGATATGCAGGATATATTTAGGTGACCCCTGTGAAAGGGTCATTCTACCCTCAAAGGGGTTGCAACCCACAGGTTGAAAACTGCGGACTAGCAACCGTGTGACTGAAATAACAAAAATGGTTCTTCCAAAAGAAAAGTATTGATTATCCTGAGTGAAATGACAAAAGCTTTGGAATTTATTAGATCTGGCATTGATCCTAAAAGACTTGGGCTGTTTTTTTCTAATGTAAATTCTGAATCAATGATGTTTTTAATTTTTACAAGTTGAAATCATTCTAGAAAGTCACCAAGAAATATAAGTGGAAAAAAGAGAAGAAAAAATATAATGTTAATAAGCCACTTTTGCCTCTAGAAAACACAAATGTCAAATAACTCATCTGATTGACTTTATAAAAAATACTTTAATCTATGAACCCTACTTTTCATCCAGTTTGGTCTAGATAATAAAAGAATGAACATGAACTGGAACTCCAAGAAAAGACTCCGAGATTAAGAGAGAAAAAAAACCCCCACAAAGTTCTGTTCCTCACTCCAAAAGAGTCTGTATGTCTAACTCGCAGTTGTCTCATCTGTAATACCCTAATCTTACTTTAAAAGAATGTCATATATTAATTAGAAATCTAAAACCCTGGCTCGGCGCCTGTGGCTCAATCGGCTAGGGCGCCAGCCACATACACCTAAGGTGGCAGGTTCGAATCCCCAGCCCGGGCCCACCAAACAACAATGATGGCTGCAACCAAAAAATGGCCGGGTGTTGTGGCGGGCGCCTGTGGTCCCAGCTACTTGGGAGGCAGAGGCAGGAG
>CAUYQV010162759.1:0-12893 GCA_963574575.1 Galagoides demidoff | reverse complement strand
GGGTAGAGTGCCATGGCATCACAGCTCATAGCAACCTCCAACTCCTGGACTCAAGCGAGTCTCCTGCCTCTGCCTCCCAAGTAGCTGGGACCACAGGCACCCGCCACAACGCCCGGCCATTTTTTGGTTGCAGCCATCATTGTTGTTTTGGCAGGCCCAGGCTGGGGATTCGAACCCGCCACCTTAGGTGTACGTGGCTGGCGCCTTAGCCAATTGAGCCATAGGCACCAAGCCAGCCATTTTTTTAATAATACATTGAGTTTTCTTTTATGGACTAGAACCTAGTCAATGAACAAGTTTCTCTTCTAAAGGAGTCTATCTTTCATACAAGTTCTTGCCACCATGCACTTAAATTGCAACACTGTGCAAACAACTTGGTGAAGTGTTCATATCCTAGATGGCACCCGTAGTTCAGTGGGTAGGGCATCAGCCACATACACTGAGGCTGGAGGGCTTGAACCCAGCCCAGGCCAGCTAAAACAACAATGACATCTGCAACAACAACAACAACAAAAATAGTGGAGCATTGTGGCAGGCACCTGTAGTCCTGGCTACTTGGGAGGCTGAGACAAGAGAATTGCTTGAACCTAAGAGTTTGAAGTTGTTATGAGCTGTGATGCCATAGCACTCTACCCAGAGCAACAGCTTGAGACTCTGTCTCAAAAAAAAAAAAAAAAAGTGTCATAACCTCGGTATATCACTGTCTCACAGTTGTCATCATGCTGATACATGGTGGTTTCTTTCTGAGTGGCATTCATTATTGCTGTTGTGTGTTTTTGTGTGCCATTGTGGAAATGTTGGGAACATGAACGAGAGCAACGAACAAACATTAAATTTCTTGTTAAATTTGGCAAGAACAGAAGTGAAATCAAAGATGTGTTGGTCCAAGAAAATGGCGGTGTACAAATGGATTAGACGTTTTTCTGAGGGGAGAGAAATCTGATGAAGACAGGTCAGGGTGGCAAATGAAGAGCAAAACTGACAAAAACAGTCCAAAAATTCCTCTATTCTGAATTGCTGTGCTGATGCCAGAAAAAATAAAAATAAAAAAAGATAAAAAAAATTCCTCTAATTGTATGTCAAAATCATTAGCTGTGAAAAGCATAGCAGACCAAGTAAACAGTGAAAGAGAAACAGTTAGAAAAATCTTAACTGAAGATCTTGGCATGAGAAAGGTGTGTGCAAAAATGGTCCCAAAGGAGCCCACTGAAGAGCAGCCGCAAAAGAGACTCACAGTTTGCCAAGACCTTTTGGAAATGCAAGATGATGTTTTGGGCCATGTTATCCCTAGTGACAAAACATGGGGGTACCAATATGACCCTGAAACAAAGCATCAAAGTACACAATGGAAGTCAGCCGATTCTCCATAGCCAAAAAAGTTCCATCAGTCCAGATCAAAAGTCAAAAAATGCTACTAACATTTTTTCATATCAGAGAGATTGTTTGTTAAGAATTTGTAACAACTGGACAAAAGCTAATCAAGTTTACTATTTGCAAGTGCTGGGAAGGCTATATGAAAAAGTTATACAAGAACAACCTGGACAGCTCAGTGTCCATAGCACAGTGGTTACGCGGAGCCAGTCACATACAATGAGGTTCACGGGTTCGAACCTGGCCTGGGCCAGCTAAACAACAATGACAACAACAATAACAAAAAATAGCCAGGCATTGCGGCAGGTACCTGTAGTCCCAGCTACTTGGCAGGTTGAGGGAAGAGAATGGCTTACACCCAAGAGTTTGAGGTTGCTGTGAGAGCTGTGATGCCATGGCACTCTACTGAGGGTGACATAGTGAGACCTTATCTCAAAACAACAAAACACAGCCTGGACTTTTCACCAACAACTCATGTCTCCTGTGTCACAACAATGCATCAGCTCACATTTCACTGTCTGTGAGGGAGTTTTTTAACCAGTAAACAAATATCTGTACTGGAACCCACTCCCTACCCTATTCACCTGATCTAGCCCCCCAATGGCTTTTTTCTTTACCCAGAGATAAAGGAAATATTTAAAAGAAGACATTTTGATGACACTGAAGATGTCAAGGGTAATGCAACAACAGCTCTGGTAGCCACTCAGGCAAAGAGTTCCAAAATTACTTGGAAGAGTGAACTAGGTGCTGGCCTTGGTGCACAGCTTTCCAAGGGGAGTATTTCAAAGGTGACCACAGTGATATGTGTATTCAGCAACGAGGAGTGTAGCACTGTTTCTAGGATGAATTTGCAAACTTAATTGTCATATCTCATATTCTTGTATGTCAGGGGTCCTCAAACTTTTTAAACAGGGGGCCAGTTCACTGTCCCTCAGACCGCTGGAGACCTGGACTGCAGGCCCCAGGATGAGTCGGCTGCTAAGCAGGACAGGCAGCGGCAGCAAAAACACCCGGCGGTTAAAAATGTCCTCAGAGGGCTACATGTGGCCCTCGAGCCATAGTTTGAGGATGCCTATTGTATGTTGAAATCATTTTTGGGTCTAGTTAAAGTGCCATACAACTTTTGCCTCACTTAAGTAAAAGATTTCTCACTCAGATGTACATTTCTTAACTACTGGTGGTGTTTGAACTGCTGTATATTTACCTTTATTAAAAATTTACTCTATTTCTCTTAAAGAACTTGAGTACAGTCTTAAATTAGAATTTTGGTTCTGGTTCTTCCATGACGTTAATCTGATTTTCCAGGTAGATCAATTTTCTTTATAATTTGTAGAAAAGTTTAAAGCGTGGTACTACGAATGTCCTTATTCACTTGCCTACAGTCAATAATTATTAACATTTCGCCACATTCCTTTTGCCTATTTTTCTTTGTTGTGTTTTCTTTCCCCTAAACCATTTGAAATTAAGATGTATACATTATAACATTCCCCCAAATGCATCAGTCCCTGCCGTTCTCCTTTTTTTTTTTTTTGAGACAGAGTCTCAAGTTGTTGTCCTGGATAGAGTGCTGTGGCGTCATTGCTCACAGCAACCTCCAACTCTTGGGCTCCAGCGATCTTCTTGCCTTAGTTTTTCTATTTTTTATTAGAGATGGGGTCTTGCTTTTTCTCAGGCTGGTCTTAAACTCGTGAACTCAAGCAATCCACCCGCCTCGGCCTCCCAGAGTGCTAGGATTACAGGCATGAGCCACTGCATCTGGCCATGCTGTTCTTTTAAAAGTGGAACAGACAACCTAAGATAATGCAGGTGCCAATTATGTTTTACTAGGACTTAGAATAAAAATTCAAGGTTTTTTTAACCACTCAAAAAATATTACAGGCATTAATAATATATATTGGTATAGCATGTAATGAAAGAATATTGTGAAATATCTGATTTATCTAAGTCTTTAATTCTCATAACTGTAAGAAGGTACCACCTGCAACATGTATTACTAAGTGATAAGCACTGCACTAGACATGTTATCTCTTTTAATCTTTAAAACAATCCTTCAGCTTAGGTATTTCTGTCTTTCCCACTTTGCAGATTTGTAAAGTTACGTGTCTGACTCCCAAACTTTCTTCTTTCCACTGCACTATGTAAAACGAGTGTCAATAGTCTCCATTACTCTAAATACGCTGGAGGAAAAATGTTCCCAAACTGGTGTAATTCGTAAAAGTCACAGGTTGCTTTCAATAAACAGTTTGCCTTCTTGTCACCTATCTCCTAAAATTATCTTTGTGTCTTTAAATCATCTTAACGAATACATACCAGTTCATTGAGAGAATTAAAAAGTGTTGACTTATCAAATGTGAAAAACGTATGTAATGATTTTATTGATAACTAATGATAATTGGTAACCATAAAAGATCTCAATAACACTAAGAAATTACTCTATATGAAATAAAAAAAGAGCTGTATGAAATAAAAAAAAATACTGAATGAGCAGAGCTCTTGAAACAAGTACAGATTAACTTAGCAATCAAATTCAACAGTAAATGAGATGTAATTAGGACATTAGAAGAAAAACCTCACAGAGTTTGGGATGAATCAGGGGAAGGATAACGTACTCGCCCTCTTTCACACACCCATCAGTGCATGCACATACACAAAAGCACATGAATTAAGGAGCAAAAACACCCCCGACCCTTCTACCCACAAACCACATGTGCAATACTCAGGTTACAGCTGCTGCATCCACACCCAAGGCCTGACTCTATAGCTTTGCCTCCTGCTCACTTCCCATGCCATTTTCACCACACATGTCCTTTTCTTCCTACCCCCTGCCTGGTCTCCTTGATTACCTTCAGCATATAGATAATTCCAGGGGTACATCTGATCTGTAGACTGTATAACCTTCATGCCAGGATATGGAAAAGGGACAGAAATAGGAAAACAATGAGGAATTCAAATGAGGCTGAGGGCATCTGATTCCACAGATGATATCCCCCCTGCTCTTGCCCCTGTTCAATCCAGAATACCTGTAGGGCAGAGGTCATGATAGACCGTAGGCCTCTTGTTAGAGTCTGGGTCATCGTTTCAATATAGGGGTCATGAGATAGCTGTCCATAATCATCGAAGATCAGGTGTGATGAGAGGAAGGGTTTCTGCCTTGGAGCCTATAAAAGAAGGAGAGGCCAAGAGCCTAGATACATATACTCCCCATCTTGCCTTTGACTGCCTGCCCACCTCCACACATGCCACCCACCACCTCACTTGCAGGATGTCGGCCACAAAAGAGGTAATCTTCTTTTCCATGATAGAAACAAGGCTCTGACAAATCATGTAGTTGACTAGGTGGGCGAACCTTCCCAGCTGCAGCATCCAGGCTTCTACTTGCTTTAGCTTCTTCTCTAGCTGCTGGCGCTGGACCCTCTGAAGGTAGATGGAGCCTTGGCCTACCCTAATCCTGTTGCAGTTTTGCACTCGCTCCTGCAGGCCCTGTTGCATTTGGTATGTGTCCTCATGAATCTGTCAGCATAGAGAGTGGAAATTCACCACAGATAAGGGGTAGGGGGGTGGAGAGCCAATCAGCCACTCACTGGTCTGTGCAAACTCTTAGGTCTTGAAGCCAGGATCCTCGAGCCTAGATACGCACACAAAGGGCTCCTTCTTAGTGAGATTACTCAGACACTGTGCTAATGTGATAGGCCATGCCTGTCTATTAACAGCCCCTGGAGTGGAACTCAAATAGAAAATTTGTGCATATGTAAATAAAGAGGTTCACAATGCAAAAAGATTAGAAAAGTACATCTAAGCAATACTCCTGGGGTGTAAACTTCAACCATTAGGCTGAGGCGATGTGACCTGCTGAGTGACATAATACTGCTTTATGGTATAGTAGACACTATTTATGGGCCCCACTGCAGAGTGGCAATGTAGGAGAAAAACCTGGGCACCTCTCTGTGGGTTCTGTTCAGATCTGGGAGGTTCCTCAGCTTACAAAGGCGGTAACAGTTGCCAACACTCAGGGCTTGTCCTGTTGTAGAGTAGAGGGGAAACACCAGTAAGCTATGTTTGGCTAGATGGACCCTTTGTCCTTGCTGCTCTCCTGTTCCTTTTGATGCTCCATAGAGCGGGTGATTAGAACTGACTGGCGTCTGAGAATTGTTATCTCTGCTCTCCACAGGCGCCAGGCCGTCTTCTGAGACCCAGGCACAAGACAGTAGAACCCCCAGCAAGGCATATCATATACAAACATGCCCTTGGGCTCGGTGAGGTGTACTCCTTCATGTTCTAACAATACCCCTTCCACTTCACAGCCCTTAGTCCAGTGCAGAACATCATCATTATCTAGTTATTTATGTGACTCATCTACTATACCATAAGCCTCTTTAGGAAGGGGTCTCTGTCATACCTTATCTCATTTTTTAATTGCCTGACATGGGGTGATTCACAGTAAATGTTTGTAAAAAGAATGCATCATCTCACATGGGAAGGGCCTACTGAGTGCCAGTTAGTATAAAACCATGCAAAAAACAAAAATAATAATTATTACTATAACAAAACATAATCAGTATACATTTTTTAAATAGCAGCACTAGGGAAATAACTTCTAAGTTATAAGAAAAAAAATTAAACTCTTAATTCTGTACCTAGGCACAATATCATTAACATGTGAGGGAAAAGACCTTTATATACATAATAAAAAGAATCAGAAAATTTATCACCCACAGATTCTTCCTTAAAAAAGAAATAAGGAATAGTATATTTTAGACAGAGGACAATGAGTCCAGGAGGAAAAAGTATGGTCTACAAGAAGCTTTGATAGGCAAAGAAATTTGAAAAACATATGGTTAATTTTGAATGGTGCTATGGTCCCTCCAAAATTCTTATGGAAAAAATCCTAATCCTGCACAATTATAAAAGAGACTTTATTAACAAATGCAATCAGTGTAACCTAATTCTTTGTACCCTCAATGAATCCCAAACAATACCATGTTTCCCCAAAAATAAGACATTGTCTTATGTTTGTTTTTTCTCAAGAAGACACACTAGGGCTTATTTTCAGGGGATATGCTGCATAGGCACGCCCATCACTAGGTTTTATTATCGGGATAGGGCTTATATTTAACAAATGCATAGAAACCCTGCTAGGGCTTATTTTTGGAGTAGGTCTTATTTTCAGGGAAACACGGTAATAAATAAAATCCTATCCCTGAAGTTGATGGTATTAAAAGGTGGAGACTTTGGGGATATGATTAGATTCCCTTATGAATGGGATTACTGCCCTGACAAAAAGATCCCAGATTATATAGTATTTGTCTTTCTTTCTTTGGCTTGTTTCACTTAGCATAATGTTCTCCAAATTCTTTCATGTTGCCCAAAATGGCAGAATTTCCTTCTTTTTCTTGCTGAATAATATTCCACTGCAAATATGTATTACAATTTCTTTACCCAGCCACCAATGAACAGTTAGATTACTTCTATATCCTGGGCATTGTAAATAATTCTGCAATGAACACAGGGGTGCAAATATATCTTTGAGATATTGATTTCGTTTCCTTTGAATATTGTATATACCCAAAAGTAGGACTGCTGGATCATATGGCAATTCTATTCAAAGGATACAAACTTTGGTTTATAAGACAAACAAGTTCCGGGAATCGAATGTACAGCATGGGTGTTACAGGGCAAGACAGAATTGTTTGGGCTTTCTTGCTCATAGTCCAGCTGGAGAGCACTATGTTTTTCTTAGATAGCCATAATTATACACAGTGATGTCATGATTATGCAACTGTTGTATGGCACTTGGCCACTATTGTGTTTCCCTGAGTATACATGTGTACGGGACCTACTGCCTGTTTTGATTTCCCCATGCTTGTTTGCCTACCACCATGAGCTTAATAAAGACATGTCATACCTGCCCTCAGTTTCCAAGGTCCTCTCTGAATCAGATCATTTTGCATTACAGTGGTGATGGATGTGTTAATTTGATTGTAGTAATCATCGCACAGTGTCTACATAGATCAAATCATGTCTTTGTACACTTTAAATATGTTCAATCTTTGTTAATTTAAAAAACAGCCTTAGAGAGCAAGATAGTCCCTCCCACAGCAAGAAGGTGCCATCTATGAGGATCGGGCCCTTACCATACTCCAAATTTACCAGCACCTTGATCATGGACTTCTAGCCTCCAGAAGTATGAGCAATAAGTGTTTGTTGTTTATAAACCACAATGTGGTATTTGTTGTATTGGCCTGAACAAACTAAGACAAATGGGTAGGTTACAAAATGAGAATGTTTATGACAATTTCAAAGAAAATTCCAGAAGATATCAATATAAGAGTAATAGAAAGGATAGAGAGAAGAGGATAATGCTAAGGTTATTATTCTGCTGAGAGAAAAATATGGATACAAATTCACACTTGGCATTCATTAATTCAGTTGACATTCATTGAACACTTACTATGTGGCATTATCCTCTGTAATAAGCATTGGGGATATATTGGGTCATAAAACAAACAAAATCCCTGCCCTCTGGGAGAGGGTGAAAAACAATATAATAAATACATTATTTATATTGTAGTAAAAAAGTAATTAGTACTATGAAAAAACTAAAAAGAGGGATAGAAGTACTGCTGATAGTGGGGGGTTGCAATCTTAAAATGCAGGACCCTTTGGGATAACTTGCTTAGCAAATAAATGTGATGGCCAGAGAGGCCTCTCTAGGAAGGTATTTTGACAAAAAAATATGAAAGAGACATCATTATTAAATATTAAGTAGAACAGCAACGTCAATTAGGTAGGCACACAGTGATTTCCACTTAGGTTTTATTGCCCTTGTCTGAGTCATATGGCCTCCTCCAGCTACAAGAATCTATTGAAAAAATCAAGATTCCAAAATTAAGAAAGATGAATAAATGCTGAGTAGTACCTGGGCAACCATGAGAAGAATAAATTGCACAACATCTAAACCATTAGAGGGTAATATGTGGGTCATTATGAAAATTTTGAGAAACACAAAAACCACAAGGATGGAAACAAATAACCACTCCCAGTAACACTGATAAGCTGAGCAAGTTGAAATTTGCACAGGTGAATCAGCAACAACCCTGTTGACTGTGTTTATTGGAAGTGAAATAATGGATCATAACACAGTCTGTCTTAAAACTTTCATAGTGACCAATGTGATAGCAACAAAAATGTAAACTACCCAACAAAAGACAAGAAATACAAGGAGGAATCAAATATTATCACAGGAAATAGAAAACACCAAAACAAGATGGCAAAAATAAGTCTAAAGTTATCAGTAATCATAATAAATGAGATAAACCTATTATAAGACATAGACTCTCAGACTAAATGTTCTCTAAAAATTTATAAAGACACACATGAAACAAAATAATAAAGGAAGGTTAAAAACAAAGGAATAGAAAAAAAATCACACAAATATGGTTAAGAACTCTGGAAGAAAAGCAGTAACAAGGATGAAGACTTTTCAGAACAATAAAAGAAGCAAGTCACTAAGAAATCGTCTTATTAAATGAGCCTGTATGCACAAAATGTCATATCAAAATAGGCTGCAAAAACTGAAAGAACAGCAAGGACAAGTGAATAAATCTATAATCGCAGGAGGGGATATTTAACACATATCTCTCTCAGAAACTAAAGGTAAGTGTAAGTAGGTTAAAATTATTGAAATAATTCATAATAGAGAATAACTAAATAAAACAATAGTTTTATTCTAATACATATTTACTATTAAGAGGAGAAAAGAAAGTCTTATCACTAAATGGGAAAAACTTAAACCCTTAACCTACACCATATGTAAAAAATAATTTAGAAGAGATCATAGACCTAAATGTGAAAGATAAAGTGCTAAACATATCTAGAAGAGAAAAATAAGATCTACACGACCTTGAGATAGACAAAGATGTCTTAAACCAGCAATCAAAAGGCTCAACAAAGTAAAAAAAGGCACTAACCAAAAAAGATCCATAAAATGAAATTCAAGAAAATTAAAACCTTCTGCTCATCAAAAGACATTATTAAAATAGTGAAAGGGTTCCAAGTCTCTGAAAAGATCTAAAAGATATACAATTTAAAAAGTTTTTAAAAATTAGTTAGTGAAACAGTAAGCCACAGACTTGGAAAAAATGTTTACAATACAAGGTCTGACACAATTAAGTTTGCAAATGCATCCTAGAAAAAGTATTATATACCTCATTAATGAGTATCACTACAGTCACCTACAAAGTACACCCGTTAGGACACTATAGACTGATACCAACACTCAGTCTATCCTTCAAAGCAATTTTGGAACTCTTTTTCTGGAATAGGCATCAGAGTTGTCATTATATTACCCTTGATGTCCTGAATGTCATCAAAATATCTTCTTTTCAATATTTCCTTTATCTTTGGGTAAAGAAAAAAGTCACTGGGGTGGGTGCAAATTAGGTGAGTAGAGAGGGTGTTGCAATATAGTTATTTAATTACTAGCTAAAAACTCCCCCACCAACAGTGCTGTGTGAGCTGATGAATTGTAGTGATGCAAGAGTCATGAAGTGTTGGCCAAGATTTTCAGTTAATATTTTCCTGTTTCTCTATGGATGTTTACTTGGTCTGCTATGATTCTCATAGTCAGCAAACAATTTTGATGTACAATTTAATAAATTTTTCACCAGTTCTGCTTGTTACTGGCCATCCTGGCCTCTCTTCATTAGTGACGTTTTCTCTCTTCCCAGAAAAACTATAATCCATTTATACAGTGCTGTTTTCTTCAAGGCATTATCCCCATAAACTTGAACATGTTTCTGATTTCACTTCCACTCATGCCACATTTAAAAAGAAATTTGAGGCTCAGCGCCTGTGGCTCAGTTGGCTAAGGCGCCAGCCACGTACACCTAAGGTGGCGGGTTCGCATCCCCAGCCGGGACCCGCCAAAACAACAATGATGACTGCAACCAAAAAATGGCCGAGCGTTGTGGCGGGAACCTGTGGTCCCAGCTACTTGGGAGGCTGAGGCAGGAGACTCGCTTGAGCCCAGGAGTTGGAGGTTGCTATGAGCTGTGATGCCATGGCACTCTACCCAGGGGGATAGCTTGAGGCTCTGTCTCAAAAAAAAATAAATAAATAAAAATAAAAAGAAATTTGAGGTTTGTTCATTGCTCTAATTTAAACTCCAATTCTCATAATGGCAATAAGCCAGGAGTGGTGGTGCATGCCTGTAATCCTAACACTCTGGGAAGCTGAATTGCCCTGAACTCACAGGTTCAAGACCAGCCTGAGAAAGAGTGAAACCCTATTTCTAAAAATAGTCAGGCGTTGTGGTAGGCACCTGTAGTGCTAGCTGTTTGGGAGGCTGAGGCAAGAGAATCTCTTGAGCCCAAGAGTTGAAGGTTGCTGTGAGCTATGCCTCCGCAGCATTCTACTGAGGGTGACACAGTGAGACTCAAAAAACAAAACAAAACACACAACAATAATGAATGCCACTCAGCAAGACACTGCAACATATCTACAAGAAGACAACAGTGAGACACCGATATACCAAGTTATGAAACTTTACCAAATTGTCTGTACAGTGCTGCCAACATAAGCACATAGTGGCAAATTCACAAACTGAATTCAGACTTCAAACATTTATTTAATACAGAACTCATATTTAGGATGTATAAAGAACTCTGTAAGAGATAGGAGAAATCAAGATATTTTTCCTACTCTTACACCCCACCCCACACAATACTTCCAACACCAGCTGTATGTTTTTTTCCCCTCATACAGCAAATAATTCTTCAGCAGACACCAAGTGTCCCGTAATTAACTCAACCTGACTATCAGCATAGAGAAATGTCAGATCCCAGAGGTTGAAGGCTCAGTCTCTGCTGCCTTCTCCAGATACCAATCACAAAGTAGTAGGTTATTGCCTATTGTATTGTTTTGTTTGTGCTGCTATAACAGAATACCTGAGACTAGGTAGTTTATAAAGCATACAAATATATTTTCTCACAGTTCTGGAAATTGGGAATTCCAAGATCTGGCAAGGGCCTTTTTGCTGCATCATCCAGAAGGGAGGACTCTCATGTCCTCACGTGGCAGAAGACCAAAGAGGCAAAAGGGGGTCCCCATGTGGCAGAAGAGCTAAGAGGCCCAAACTCACTCTTAGAATGGCATTAATCTGACCCATGAGGTGAGATTTCTCATGGTCCTATCACCTCCTAACAGTTCCATCCTCCTAACATCACAGCGGGGGAAACTGAATTTCAACATGAGTTTTGGAAGGGACAAACATTCAAACCATAGCTGTTACACTTCTGAATTAATGGCTTTAAATCAGGATTTCCACAGTTCCCTCCTCAAGATTAATGTGCTAGAGCAGCTGATGTAACTCAGAGACACACTTATGTTTACCAGTTGTTCAGGAAAAACTCAAACCATGTTTTCCTATGCTCTCACACCACTACAGTAATCATTAACACAGAAGAATACTTCTGGGATCATACGTGGGGGGTTTTCCCACACATCAAGCAGCAGACATCACCTGAGAATGATCTAACTAAATTCCAACTCTATCTACTTAAAGGTAGCATCAGATCCCACAGGGTGAGGGCTCAGTCACCAAAACCGCCCCACTTCAGATAGCCACCCAGTTCCAACTAGCAAGTTGCAGTTCCCATGGCCCCCCTCTTTAATTTGCTAGAGTGCAGGGAAACACTTATGTTTACTGGTTTAGTATAAAGAACATTACAAAGGACACACACGAAGAGATGCCTATGGTGAGGTATGGGGGATGGGGCATAGAGCTTTCATGCCTTCTCCAGGAGCACCACCTTCCAGAAACCTCCCTATGTTTAGTTATCCAAAAAGTTCTCTGAACCTTGTCCTCTTGGGATTTTGTGGAGGCTTCATTATGTAGGTGTGACTGATTAAACCATTGGCTGTTGGAGATTAACTTGACCTTCAGCCCCTCTCCCTTCCTGGGAAGTTGGAGGGTGGAGCTAAAAGTTTCAATCCTCTAATCATGTCTTAGTCTTTCCATTAGCCTAAGGTGATCAGATTTTAATATTGGTAAAGCGGGACACCATTGACTGGGAAGGGGGGATGGTTCTTAATTTAAAAATTTGATCTATATCTATATGGAGCAAAAAATTTTCATAGAACACAAAAAATAGTATTGTAATATATTTTTTTAAATTTCAACATAAGTACTATTTACAAATATAATACATTTTTAAAATTATGTATAGTATTATTTTATTCTTTGGCATATTTCTCATTTGAGTGAATTTTTTTAGTAGATTGCTATTGTTGTTTAAAAGGTCATGAAATTTTTCACAAGAATTTGTTAAATTATATTTCACACATAAAATGGGTTTCAAAGTCTCAACACTGGCTCCGTGCCTGTGCCTCAATCAGCTAAGGCGCCAGCCATGTACACCTAAGGTGGCGGGTTCGAATCCCCAGCCCCGGCCCGCCAAACAACAATGATGGCTGCAACCAAAAAATGGCCGGGCGTTGTGGCGGGCGCCTGTGGTCCCAGCTAC
>CAUYQV010162754.1:0-18533 GCA_963574575.1 Galagoides demidoff | reverse complement strand
CGCCTGTGGTCCCAGCTACTTGGGAGGTGGAGGCAGGAGACTCACTTGAGCCCAGGAGTTGGAGGTTGCTATGAGCTGTGATGCCATGGCACTCTACCCAGGGGGACAGCTTGAGGCTCCGTCTCAAAAAAAAAAAAAAATAGTGTGGAGAAGGAAGGTAGCACTTGAGTGGAGAGTTGAAGGATAAGAATGAAGCAGCTTTGAAAAGAATGGGGAAATTTCTTTCTTTTTTTTTTTTTTGTAGAGACAGATTTTCACTTTATTACCCAAAGTAGAGTGCCGTGGCGTCACACAGCTCATAGCAACCTCCAACTCCTGGGCTTAGGCGATTCTCTTGCCTTAGCCTTCTGAGTAGCTGGGACTACAGGTGCCCGTCACAACACCCAGCTATTTTTTTGTTGCAGTTTGGTCGGGGCCAGGTTTGAACCTGCCACCCTTGGTATGTGGGCCAGCACCCTGCCCACTGAGCCACAGGCGCCACCCAGAAAAGAATGGGGAAATTTCTGATGGAGAGAACAGGGTAGGCAGAGGAGGTCATGGTCACAGAGATGTCTCTTTAGGAGGCGGGCTGCTCCAGTTTGTTCCTTCCCTCTCTGCCTATATGGGACGTCTCCTAGTAATAGAACACATGCCCTTTACTTAATGAGTTTGAAATATGCAGCTCTTATCATCCCCTTGTCTCAAAGACAACAGCTGAGGTTCCCATTAAGAAATCCAGAGCTGGGCTCAGCACCCATAGCACAGTGGTTAGGGCACCGGCCACATGCACTGGGACTGGTGGATTTGAACCTGGCCAGGACCTGCTAAACAACAACGACAACAATAACAATAAAAAATAGCCAGGTGTTGTGGCGGGCACCTGTAGTCCCAGCTACTCAGGAGGCTGAGGCAAGAGAATTGCTTAAGCCCAAGAGTTGGAGGTTGCTGTGAGCTGTGACACCATAGCACTCTACCGAGGGCAACATAATGAGACTCTGTCTCAAAAAAAAAAAAAAAAAAAAGGCTCAGCACCCATAGAACAGTGGTTATGGTGCCAGTCACATACACTGAGGGTGGTGGGTTCGAACCTGGCCCAAGCCAGCTAAACAACAGTGACATCTGCAACAAAAAATAGCCAGCGCTGTGGCAGGTGCCTATAGTCCCATCTACTTGGGAGGCTGAGGCAGGAGAATCACTTGAGCCCAAGAGTTTGAGGTTGCTGTGAACTATGACACCACGGTACTCTACCAAAGGTGACAAAATGAGACTCTTTCTCAAAAAAATAAAATAAAATAAAATAAAATAAAGAAATAGAAATTTGGAGGCTGTAGCAGCCCTGGCTGCCTGCATCAGGCCAATCAGAAGAGGTGCCTCCTTCTCTGGCTTATAGAGGTAGAAACAGTGCTAATGGGGAAAAGCTTTCAGGGCTACTAGGGTACTGAAACTGGGCTCAACCCGGGGAGCAGAGCTAGGAGGGCTTCCAAAGTGAAGTGATTAACATGCTCAGAAAATTCCTAGAACATCCATCCAAGAGACTTGTGCTTTGGTTTTCGCATGGCTAAATCCTCATTATGTAAACCAGTGGCTAGTTTCCAATACCTAGTAGGTACTCAGTAAATGTGTTGAATGAATGAATGAATGAGCCAGGTACAGAAAGTATTAAGAACTTTCTTGGCTCGGCGCCTGTGGCTCAATCGGCTAAGGAGCCAGCCACCTAGACCTAAGGTGGTGGGTTCGAATCCCCAGCCCGGGGCCACCAAACAACAATGATGGCTGCAACCAAAAAATGGCCGGGTGTTGTGGCGGGCGCCTGTGGTCCCAGCTACTTGGGAAGCGGAGGCAGGAGACTGGCTTGAGCCCAGGAGTTGGAGGTTGCTATGAGCTGTGATGCCATGGCACTCTACCCAGGGGAATAGCTTGAGGCTCCGTCTCAAAAAAAAAGAAGAACTTTCTTTATGGGCAGTGCCTGTGGCTCAAAGGAGTAGGGCGCTGACCCCATATACTGGAGGTGGCGGATTCAAACCCAGCCCCAGCCAAAATCTGTAAAAAAAAAAACAAAACTTTCTTTATAGTAATGGATAGTGAGAGGAACCAAGGAACCTGGTCGATGGAACCTCTTCTGGATTCTTGTCTCGGACAAAGTGTGGGCCTAGGAGAGCCTAAATCTCTTTGGTCCTAGGATGGTGTCCATGAGGGTGTGTGAAGATAACCTATAGTAACCTGGAGTGGGGGATCAGGTCCGAACAAAGTAATCCACATTCACTGAGCAGGTCTGAACTCCTTGGAAGGCCAGACCTCACAGCCCTCTGCAGCCACTGGTCTCCAGGACCCCAGACCTGCAAAGGCCAGGCCCGTGCCTCCCGGTCGCCCAACTCAGGCTGGATAAAACTAGCATCAGGGGTGTGGCTGGAGCTGATGCAGCTGCAGGCAGCCTTGGCATGCTCTGGCTCCCCGGAGCTTGAGGCAGTTATGGGGACCACAGTTTGCGCTTGTGAGTCCCCTGTGACTTGGGAGGAAAGAGAGGAGGAAAAGGGCACAGTCACCTCCTCAATCATAGGTTGGAACTCCAGCCCAGCGGGCACTACATCTTCCCTCTGACCCCAATCCTATCAAGGCAGTCTTCCTCCCTGCAGTCCTCGGCTACTTGATTCCCACAGGCTCAAGAGACTTGTCCAAAGACTCAAAGCCTCCAATCCTTAGACTGAAGTTCCAAAGGTTCACCCACAGTAACGCCCAGAATGGAGCTGGTAGACACTTCCAGAGAAGGCTTTCCAGAAAAGACTGCTCTGGGACTGGGTACTGGAGGCCCAGAAATTCACCTGGGTGTTCAGGACAGGGCATTCCAAGTGAAGGAAACAGCAAGTGCAAAGGCACAGAGGCATGTAAGAGCACCCCTGTCAGAGAGGGAAGGGAAGGGAATGGCGCAGAGTGGAAAGGGAGGGAAGGGGCACATTGTCAGGTGAACCGAGTTGAGGGCTAGGGAAGCTGGCCTTGCCCTCCTGTGTGCAGGCAGGACGCTGGAGGTCAGAGAGCACAACCAACCTTTCCAGAGGGCCTCACATTCCCCCTTCTCCACCAATGGGTCACTTGACCCTAGGTCTCACTCCCAGTGTGCCTTCACAACTGTTCCCTTCATTCCCACCCCCAAATCTGGGACACCTTTGCCCCTCCACTCACTCCTAACAATCCTCCAGATGTAAATGAGTCTTCTCTGGGTCTGCATTTTCTCATGGGCAATGGGAGTCTGGTCTGATGGCCCAGGGGTTGCTCCTTCTGGAGCTCCTTTCTGCCCTGCAGGCTTCCCCCCCCGCCTGGAACGCCTAGGATTTCCCAATCTATAAGGCCAGGGCAGAGATCTTGGAGAGGAGAAAGCGGGCAGAATGCCTCTGAAAGCACAAATAGTGAGAATTAAAATGGACTCTGTCAGGCTAGGGCAGTTTTTTTTTTTTTTTTTTGAGACAGAGCCTCAGGCTATCCCCCTGGGTAGAGTGCCATGGCATCACAGCCCATAGCAACCTCCAACTCCTGAGCTCTAGCGAGTCTCCTGCCTCCGCCTCCCAAGTAGCTGGGACCACAGGCGCCCGCCACAACGACCGGCCACTTTTTGGTTGCAGCCATCATTGTTGTTTGGCGGGCCTGGGCTGGGGATTTGAACCCACCATCTTAGGTGTACGTGGCTGGCGCCTTAGCCGATTGAGCCACAGGTGCCGAGCCTAAGCTAGGGCAGATTTGACACAGCTGGTGTGGTCGGTTTAGGTCCTATCTGACCTTCACCCATCCCCCCTTCGTACTGTTTTGTAAATTTAGTGCCCACCCTGAAGATGCCTGTCTTCAGTAGTTTAGGTGGATTGATTTAGGAAATTTACTTTTTTTTTTTTTTTTTGCAATTTTGGCCGGGGCAGGCTTGAACCCACCATCCCCAGTACACAGGGCGGTGCCCCACTCCTTAAATTACAGGCGCCACCCAGGAGATTAACTTTTGTTTTTGGGTTTTGTTTATTTGTTTGTTTTTAGAGACAGAGTCTCAAGCTGTTGCACTGGGTAGATGTCATAGCTCACAGCAACCTCCACCTCTCCTGAGTAGCTAGGATTATAGGATCCCACCACAATGCTAGGTCTAGCTCTGACTCAGACTGTTATTGAACCTGTGAGCTCAGACAATCCATAGGCCTTTCCAGAGTACTAAGATTACAGGCATGAGCCACACCCGTGCCCCTCCCCCCTTATACTGTTATTTACTATGGGTAATGGATTCTAGCTATTATTGTTTAAGATAAGGATTAACACAGTCTTCACTTTGAATTTAAATGTATAAAACTATAATACTGGAAATGAAAGATCAGAATAGTCTTGGAAAGGCTACTCTCAGTGTTCCCCAGAATCCTGGCCTTTTGACAAAGTTTGCGGGAGCTATCCCCTTTTATGCATATTGGCTGACAGTGAATGACAGGCAGCTGAACCTTCCTCCTCTGGTAGCGCATCCCACTCCCACCAGGCATCCAGGCCACAGACCCTGGGAGGCCCTCTGGAAGACCGGCTGGGCGTCCTTGTCCTGGCCTTGCAGCTGTCTGGTGCTTCCGGATGACTCAGCCCCATGGCGCCTAATGTGACTGTGCCAGTAAACACCAGCCAAGCTCCAGGGAGTCCCACCCCCTTAGGTGAGCCCTCTGCCTCCCCTCTCTCCACTCGCTGCCCCCTCCTCCAGCCAAGTCCACTGCCACGCCAGTGCCACAGGACCAGGGTAGCACTTCTGAGGCTGGGAGATTTGGCGGCAGGGGCTTGTGTATGTGGGGTTCCGACCCTGGGGGAACTTTGAGTCTGGTTGGCTTTGGGATGTGAGCCCTACTTTCCTGCCTACTTGGCCTAGTTTGGTCAATGGCTGGGGGGCAGATATTGTGGTCTTGATTGCAGAGACAGATGGGGATCTGGGCTAGCACACTTAGCAGGGAGCCACAAGGGTGGAGAGAAGGCCTTGGGGGTGGGAGCAACCCCAGGAATCTCGGTGAGGCAGGGTTAACACAGATTTTCTCTCTTTCTCAGCCTGATGCTGCCTCTCAGGGGCCCCAACTCTTGCTAATAATGCCCTCTCCACTTCTGCCTGCAGTGATGTCTGCCTCCCCAGGCCTGGGCCTCTCAAATTCTCTCCACCATACCTCCACTTCTCCTTTGAGCGTATGTGTGCTTTCAGGAAGTTTTTGGTCTCCCTTGAGCCCACACATGTGTACTTTCAGGAAGCTTTTGATAGAACAAACTTTCCTCCTGTCCTTTCGTGGGCCTTTCAGAATAAACCCAGACCAGACCCTTCAGGACGTGACTGATCTTCTCTACTCCAGCCTCTCCTGGTACCCCTCACTCATCCCAGAACTCCCCACCTCCCAAATCTGGGTGAACTCCAGGGAGCTCCTTTAACATTAGTGTGAGGCCCACCCTTCCTACTCCCTGACCTTAGGGAGAATGCTATTTGTTCCTGCTTTTGGGGACCCAGCTTAGGTCTCAAGACAAGGATCCTAATTCAAGCCAGGCCCAATGCCACCACGTGTTGGTAGTCCTCTGTTGGTCTAGCTCTGACCGGTAACTATGAGAAAGCTCGGGTTTGTTGAGAATCATAGGGGACAACAGAAAAGTTATTGGAAAGGGGTAAAGTAACACTCTTCTATTTAAAACAAAATAAAACAGGCTTGGCACCTGTGGCTCAAGTGGCTAAGGCGCCAGCCACATACACCTAAGGTGGTGGGTTTGAATCCAGCCCAGCCTGCCAAACAATAATGACAGCTGCAACCAAAAAACTAGCAAGGTGTTGTGGCGGGCACCTATGGTCCCAGCTACTTGGGAGGCGGAGGCAGGAGACTCGCTTGAGCCCAGGAGTTGCAAGTTGCTGTGAGCTATGATGCCACATCACTCTACCCAGGGGGATAGTTTGAGGCTCTGTCTCAAAATAAATAAATAAATAAATAAAATAAATAAGGCTCAGCGCCTGTGGCTCAAGTGGCTAAGGCGCCAGCCACATACACCTAAGGTGGTTGGTTCTAATCCAGCCCGGGCTCGCCAAACAACAATGATGGCTGCAACCAAAAAAAAATAGCCAGGCATTGTGGCAGGTGCCTGTGGTCCCAGCTACTTGGGAGGCGGAGGCAGGAGACTCACTTGAGCCCAGGAGTTGGAGGTTGCTGTGAGCTGTGATGCCATGGCACTCTACCCAGGGGGACAGCTTGAGGCTCTGTCTCAAAAATAAATAAATAAATAAAATAAAACAAAACAAAACACAAACTTTGAAAAAGTAAAATGATGACTGCCAGTCCCAACAGGTTAGCTAAAGGATGATCTTTGGGACTCTGGGGATAGCACCTCTCTGACTCACCAGTGATGAGGCTGGGCTCTGTGATATAGATTGATCAGGTGGGGAGGATGACCCAAGGCAATGGGTTTAACACCCGACGGAACAGTAGTTACTTTCCCATGTAAGCTCGTGATCTCATTCCAGCACTTTTTCCAGTGCTTTCAAATACTTCAGTCTCTTCAATTCTCTTTGAACTGGCTTTTTCCCATGATAGTACCCCCCTTAACACATGAAGACATATAATCTTTGACATATATGTCAGAGGGTCAGGTGTGGTGGCTCACACTTGTAATCCCAGCGCTTTGGAGGCCAAGGCAAGTGGATCGCCTGAGCTCACAGGTTCAAGACTAGCCTGAGCTAAAGTGAGACCCTGCCTCTAAAAATAGCCAGGAGTTGTGGTGGGTGCCTGTAGTCCCAGCTACTTGGGAGGCTGAGGCAAGAGAATTGCTTGAACCCAAGAGTTTGAGGTTGCTACGAGCAGTGATGCCACAGCACTCAGTTGAGAGTGACCAAATGAGACTCTGTCTCAAAAAAAAAAAAAAAAGACATGTATGTAAGAGACATGTAATCATTGACATATACCCTACATTAAGAAGAACCTTGTTTTTTAACTTTGGAAATTATAACCTATAACACAATTGGAGACTGTGGTCCAAAGATATCCAGTAGAACTTAGCAGCCAGAGCCAATCAAGTTTTGTTGCAGGAGACATGGGCTTACCTGAAACACTAACTCTCCTGCCTTGGGCTTCCCAACTCCATCCTGTACCTTATGATTATTGTCTTATTTGTTTAATAATACCCAAGTAGTGGAATACTTTCTTGTAAAACTCAAACAGTGAAGTCTTTGGACCATCACTTCCCATCCTAGGTTTTCCTAAAGTTGACTACTGTTATGTTTCTGATACACACACACACACACACACACACACACACACACATGAGGTAGGACAATTGAATTTGAGAACTCCATTCTAGAAAAACTGCTACATACTTCATGGCTAAATATCACTATGGTCACCAGATGGCCAAGAGCTGTAGTGATACTCAGCAATAAAGTATATGTGGCACTTGTTCTAGGATAGTTTCTCAAACTTAATTGTCTAACCCCATATATACTCTATAATGATAAACAATCATGTGATCTCATCGTTGTGTGAACACACATAGAGTTTACTTACACAATCCTAGATGGTACAGCCTATTTCATACCTGGGCTACTTGGTCTAGCCTATTGCTCTTATGCTACAAACTTGTACTGTGCTGTTAATGTGACTATAATGAACACTGTAGGTAGTTGTAATGCAATGCTGAGTATTTGTATACATAAGCATAGATAAAGTACAGTAAAAATACAATTTTATTATTTATTTATTTATTTTTAGAGACAAAGTTTCACTTTATCACCCTCAGTAGAGTGCTGTGGCATCACAGTTCACAGCAACCTCCAACTCCTGGGCTTAGGCGATTCTCTTGCCTCAGCCTCCTGAGTAGGTGGGACTACAGGCACCCACCATAATGCCCAGCTATTTTTTTGTTGCAGTTTGGCCGGGGCTGGGTTTGAACCCGCCACCCTCAGTATATGGGGCCAGCACCCTACTCACTGAGCCACAGGCACTGCCCCAATTTTATTTTTTTTTAATAAAATTTTATAATTTTTTTGTTTGTTTTGTTTTGAGACAGAGTCTCACTTTGTTACCCTCAGTAGAGTGTGTCACAGCTCACAGCAACCTCAAACTCTTGGACTCAAGTGATTTTCCTGCCTCAGCCTCCTGAGTTGCTAGGACTATAGGTGCCCTCTACAATGCCCAGCTATTTAGAGATGAGGTCCTGCTCTGGCTCAGGCTGGTCTCAAACTTGTGAGCTTAGGCGATCTACTTGCCTCGGCCTCCCAGAATGCTAGGATTATAGGTGTGAGCCATCACGCCTGGCCTTACAATTTTATAATTTTTTTTTTTTTTTTTGGCCAGGACTGGGTTTGAACCCACCACCACCTCCGGCATATGGGGCCAGGGCCCTACCCTTTTGAGCCACAGGCGCCGCCCACAGTTTTATAATCTTAATGGCTGTCATATATGGGAGTCTGTTGTTGATTGAAATGTCATTATGAAAAGCCTGGAAAAACAGTGCTATTGCTTTGGGCAGTGTGTGTGTGTGTGTGAGAACTTTCACTTTTGCTTCATACATTTTATTGTTTATAAAATGTATTAACATTACAAGGTTGTAAATACAAAGGTTTTTTTTGTTGTTGTTGTTTGTTTTTGAGACAGGGTCTTGCCCTGGGTAGAGTGCCGTGGTGTCACAGTTCACAGCAATCAATCTCAAACTCTTGGGCTCAAGTGATACACTTGCCTCAACCTCCCAAGCTGGGACTATAGGCGCCTGACACAAGGTCCAGCTATTTTCTTGTTGTAGTTGTTATGTGACAGGCCCAGGCCAGGTTTGAACCTGCCAGCCCAGGTGTATGTGGCTGTTGCCCTAAGTGCTGAGCTATAGGCTTCGAGCCCAAAGTTATCTTAAAGTAAATTCTTTCACTAACTTCCTACATTAAGTCTTACATATTTCTTAGATTTATTCTTAGGTACTTTATAGTTTGTGTTCTCATGTTATGCTTAAAAAGAAGAAGGTATGTGTCATGCCTCAGCCTCCCAAGTAGCTGGGATTACAGGTTATTTTTAGAGGTGGAGTCTTTTGCTCAGGCTGGTCTCAAACTCGTGAGCTCAGACGATCCACCTGCCTCAGCCTCCCAGAGTGCTAGGATTATAGGCGTGAACTTCCGCACCTCGCCTCAGGCCTCTTCTCTACTGTTATGAGTATATTTTTAAAACTTCCTTTTTTGGGAGTTATGGTGCTTCCTTGCAGGGAGTTAAGCACATCTATAAATAGCTGTGACGCATTATGGACTATGAAAAATGCTGTAGCTGAAGAACCCAGTGCGTTGGGAACCTGCGTCAGGCAGACAGTCATGAGCGTGGGGTGGCTTCCTAGAGGGGGTGGGAATTTAATTAGGCCTGGAAGGATGACTTCATAGATAAGTTGGGCAGAATATTCCAGACATAGACTTGGTGTGGAGGTGGGCTCATCATTTCTTTTTTTTTTTTTTGTAGAGACAGAGTCTCACTTTGTTGCCCTTGCCCTTGGTAGAGTGCCATGGCATCACACATCTCACAGCAACCTCCAACTCCTGGGCTTAGGCAATTCACTTGCCTCAGCCTCCCAAGTAGCTGGGACTTACAGGCACCTGTCACAACGCCCAGCTATTTTTTGGTTGCAGTTCCGGTGGGGCTGGGTTTGAACCCGCCACTCTTGGTATATGGGGCCAGCGCCTTACTCACTGAGCCACAGGCATTGCCCGTGAGCTCATCATTTTTTTTTTTTTTTTTTTGAGACAGAGCCTCAAGCTGTCCCCCTGGTTAAAGTGCCGTGGCATCACAGCTCATAGCAACCGCCAACTCCTGGGCTCATGCGAGTCTCCTGCCTCAGCCTCCCAAGTAGCTGGGACCACAGGCGCCCGCTATAACGCCCGGCCATTTTTTGGTTGCAGTCATTATTGTTGTTTTGGTGGACCTGGGCTGGATTCGAACCCACCACCTTAGGTGTATGTGGCTGGCACCTTAGCCACTTGAGCCACAGGCACTGAGCCAAGCTCATCATTTCTAAATGGCAGAACCCTTCATGGTGAGACTGAAGGTTCACAGAGAGGAGCATGGGGCTGGTGTACTGGCCTGAGCCTTATGGAGAGCTAGGCTAGAAGCCAGTGGCCATAGCCAGACTGGCCTGAGTACCAGCTCCAGGAAACAGGAAGGGTTCAGCTTTTGACCTTCCTTACCTCTCAGGGTCAGGGCCATGTAGGCACTCCTCTGTGAAGTCTGTACCCTGAAAAGGCCTTTCCAGAATGCTGGTGTTGGTGCTTGGTACAGGAATGGCAAATATTCCTGCTGCAACCATGCTCCCCCCCCCAGCACTCTGACCACTGCAGAGAGGGAGTCCAGGAACTCTGCAGCTTGCAGGGGAGTTGGATCAGCCTCTTCTATTTCTCTCCCATCTGATAAATTGGCAAATGGATATCCAGAAGCAGGGAACAATTTGTCCTGAGTCACTCGAGTCCCAGATCTGACCCAGGCAGTCACTTTGAGTAGCACACACTGCCCCCTAAGGAGCTGGTGCGTTGGGGCAGCTAGGCATTGTGGGAAAATGACAGTTGCTCTAGAGACAGGCAGGACGTGCACGCCTTCAGCCACTCCAAAGCTTGGCTGGCAGCCCAGTGTCTGGCAAGATGGAACACAGGCCCTGGGACAGCCAGCCTGGTTCAGAGGCCCTCAGATAGGAAGAGAAAGAAGCAGAGGTGGAATCTAGATTTCCTGCCCCTCAGAATCAGGTCAGATCTGCAGCTGGTCTTTTTCCTTTCCCCTCAAGAATTATGCCCAAAGTCTTTTATTATCTTGCCCAGACTCACACAGCTAAGAATGTCAGTGTTAGTGCACTAGGTCTAGTCTAGGTCTACCAACCGTCACATGAAACCCCCACCCCACACCAAAATAACCTAAGCAAGAAGAAGTATTGATTGTATCATGTAACTAGAAAATCCAGAGGTGGCTCAATGCCTATAGTTCAAGTGGTTAGGGTGCCGGCTATATGCACCGGGGCTGGTGGGTTTGAACCTGGCTGGGGCCTGCCAAACAATGACAACTATAAAAAAAAAAAATAGCCAGGCGCAGGTGGCGCCGACCCCATACACCAAGGGTGCCAGGTTCAAGCCTAGCCCCGGCCAAAGTGCAACAAAAAAATATCTGGGCATTGTGGTGGGCGCTGTAGTCCCAGCTACTCAGGAGGCTGAGACAAGAGAATCGCCTAGGCCCAGGAGTTGGAGGTTGCTGTAAGCTGTGTGACACCATGGTACTCTACCCCAGGGTGATAAAGTGAAACTGTGTCTCTACAAAAAAAAAAAAAATAGCCAGGTGTTGTGGCAGGCACCTATAGTCCCAGCTACTTGGGAGGCTGAGGTGAGAGAACTGCTTAAACCCAAAAGTTGGAAGTTGCTGTGAGATGTGATGCTACAGCATTACCCTCTGGCTTGTCTTCATTCTCAGACAGGCCTCCTGATGCCTCTTGAACAAAGTAGTTTGAATTGTATATAATAAACAAGAAATGCTTGAAAAGAAGTCCCTTGAGGTATTTCAAATTTATTCAAATACTAGATTCATCAGACAACTACTAAACTGGAAGAGAAAGGCCTATGTCAAAGCCAAAGCAGCTGGGTATGGGTGGCCCACACCTGTAATCCCAGCAAGTTGTGCAGCCTAGGTGGGGGATCAAGAGTGCAAGACCAGCAACATTAGCAAAATCCTAACCTCAAACTCATGGGCTCGAGTGATCCTCTTGCCTCAGGCTCCTAAGTAGTTAGGAGTAAAGGTGTGTGCCACCATGTCTGTCTCATTTTGTAACTTTTTTGGGGACGGTGGTATCTTACTGCATTGCCCAGGCTGGTTTTGAACTCCTGGTCTCAAGTGATCCTCCTTCCTTGGCCTCTCAAAATGCTGGGATTACAGAGGTGAGCCACCATGCCTGGCCTCGTATGTCTGACATGTTCAGTCTTTTCTGTAGTTTCATAAACGTATGAAATGCAGCTATAATAACTGTGCTAAAGTTCTTGTTTACTAATTATATCATCTGTGTCACCTCTGGTTCAGTTCTGATTAATTGGTTTTTCCACTTCTTTGTATTCCTGGTCATTTTTTTTCTTTTTTTTTTTTTTGAGACGGAGCCTCAAGCCATCCCCCTGGGCAGAGTGCCATGGCATCACAGCTCATAGCAACCTCCAACTCCTGCGCTCAAGCAAGTCTCCTGCCTCAGCCTCCCAAGTAGCTGGGACCACAGGCGCCCGCCACAACACCCGGCCATTTTTTGGTTGCAACCATCATTGTTGTTTGGCAGGCCCGGGCTGGGGATTCGAACCTGCCACCTTAGGTGTACGTGGCTGGCGCCTTAGCCGATTGAGCCACAGGTAGGACAGAACTGTTTTAAGTGGTTTTCATTTTCTTTATCGTTTTTTATTTTATACATTATTTATATAACTAATGAGGGGAAAACACAGTTTTCCCATGGATACAGGGGATCCATGCTAAGACCCCTGAGAATACCAAAATTCCTGGGTATCCAAGTCTCTTATATAAAATGGCATTTGCACAGGACTTATGCACACCCTCCTGTATGTTCAGTCATCTCCAGATTACCTATAATACCCAATACGATATAAATCCTATGCAAACAGATGTTATACTGTACTTTTTATTTGTATTTTTTTCTATTGCTGTTGTTATTTTTATTGTTTTTCTTTTCTGGATGTTTTTGATTGATAGGTGGTTGAATCTGTGGGTGAGAAACCTAAGGATTCTCATGGAGGGATGACTATATTATAAAAATATCTTTGCGAAGGCACTACTATACAAACCAGAGTCCCAGGAACCCTGGCCCCTCATAAAATCACTGTCAAAGCTTCCAGGAGCTGGAGTCCTTTTTCACACTCTCTGGTGGGTGCTTTGGTTGAGGCTTTGTAGCCCAGAGCCTGAGGGCCTTGCTTAAAACATCCTTAATTGAACCCAGACTTGACATTAGCCCTGGGTGACGAGTCCTTTATTCTAGGCTTGTCTTCCAAGCTCATCTGCAGGACTAACAAGTGTCCTTAGTGCTCAAGTAAACTTGCCCCTCTGTGTCTAATGTCTAAACACTTGGGTTCCTTGCACTCATCTCTTAGAATCCTCTGTATTTTTTCATTTCCCTTACGCAGGTGATCTCCCTTTGGGAAGCAGCTCCTAACACCAGATGAGGTTTAGGCTGAAGTAATGGGACTCTTGATAGGTTAGGGAGAGGAAAGGAGGTTTACTGAGGTACTGAGTATCCAGAAGTAGTGGACAGGGAGGCCTAGAAGTCACTTGTTCATTCATTCTTTCTTGAATTCAATAAATACAAACTGATCCCTCCCAGTGCCAGGGACTGGGCCATACTCCAGGGATTCCAAGACACCGTTGAGGAATTTAGTCTTGTAAGCAAGGTAAAAAATAGGATGTAGGTAAGAGCTATAAATAAATTTCATTGCATTTCTACTTGAGCCCTCAGAAGACTGTGGAGATAATAAGGCTGAAATGCCTAATAAAGAAGCTGGATAATAAACAGTAACTTCTAAAAAGGCATTATTACTGTAAATTTTACCTGCAGAAGAAAAGAAGGAGATGGATATTTACGGAGCCCTTATTTTGTAACAGGCAGAGTTGGTGATGTTCTCACACTCAGAGCCCTCTGTTGAATGGAATGCAGGTGAACATTCCAGTGGCTCCATTAGCTTGGCAAAGAAACTGTTTCATAAAAGGCAGATAAGGGTGGTCAAGCAGCGAAAACAAGCAAGTCATCCACGGGAAGGTTGAGAGGGTTAAGTTCTTGAGAAAGTCATTAGCATAGGGCCAGGCCCACAGGGAGCCCCCTGGGAGAAAGGCTGGAGGCAGAGAGTGAATGAATGGGGCATCACAGCTTCAGGGGGCTTAGATCACACACAACGGGTACAAGACAGATACCACCACATAATTAAAATAATATGTGGCCTTCGGGTGGGAACAGAAGCCCAGCCCATGATGCTCACATATGAGGGTGTGAGCAACTATCCTCCTTGTTGGGAAAGTTACATTTTCGGATCATCATGACACTGAGGGGAAGGAAGGCCTAAGACTGACGGTGTCCCAACTTTGTTCTAAAGAGCTTTTGATGGTGGTGGACGTGTTTTGCCTCTGTGCTGTCTAACACAGCAGCTGCTAGCCACACAGAGCCAGTGAGCACTTGAAATGCTCTTGAGAATAAAGAAATGCATTTCAAATTTAATTTTTTTTTTGAGACGGAGCCTCAAGCTATCCCCCTGGGTAGAGTGCCATAGCATCACAGCTCATAGCAACCTCCAACTCCTGGGCTCAAAGGAGTCTCCTGCCTCCGCCTCCCAGATAGCTGGGACCACAGGCGCCCGCCACAACACCCAGCCATTTTTTGGTTGCAGCCATCATTGTTGTTTGGCGGGCCCGGGCTGGGGATTCGAACCCGCCACCTTAGGTGTACGTGGCTGGTGCCTTAGCCGATTGGCGCCAAGCCAGCAAGAGTTCTTAATTCTTGATTCATGAACTGCTACTTTTCCCATCCCTACCCCTCCTAAAGAAAATGAATAGGAAATCATGGAACTCCTCAACTATGTTCCAGGCAGGGGAAGTAATTTGAGTAGCAAGCAGGTTAGGTGGTGGAGACAGCTCATCTGGTAGAAATAGAAGGATGGGGAAGAAGTGGTTGGGAGCTAGGCTGAAGAATTTGGTTTTGGCTTGGCGCCTGTGGCTCAAGTGGCTAAGGCGCCAGCCACATACACCTAAGGTGGTGGGTTCAAATCCAGCCCGGGCCTACCAAAAACAACAATGATGGCCGCAACCAAAAAAATAGCTGGGCGTTGTGGTGGGCGCCTGTAGTCCCAGCTACTTGGGAGGCGGAGACAGGAGACTCGCTTGAGCCCAGAAGTTGGAGGTTGCTGTGAGCTGTGATGCCATGACACTCTACCCAGGCAGACAGCTTAAGGCTCTATCTCAAAAAAAAAAAAAGGAAAAGAATTTGGTTTTAACCTGTGTGATGGTTATCATTGCTGTAATTTCATTAAGCTCACCAAATCATCTGTGTCCCATTGGAGATTTAACATTGAATTCCTAGTGGTTTCAGTTTTGTTGTGTCATGAGCAAGGGGTTTTGTTTGGGTACTGTGGTACTGATTGAGAATCTCTTTCTCAGGCTTAACATCAGTTTTTACTTGTTTGCCTGTAGACTCTTTAAGAAAAGTATACATTTTGTTTACTAATGTTGAGGCATAGTATTCTAGTTCATAATGTTCGAGTCTCATCTAAGCTTCTATTTTCTTTCTCTTTAAGAACTTTGAGTAAAATTTTTTAGATTAAGATTATATGGTAAGAGTCAACATAATTTCCAGATACTTAAATTTGGCATTTTAGTCAGTTAATATAGGTAAAATACTGAAATTCTAAGCCAAGAGTTAGGTCAGGGGTGATCACTTTTCAGCCTTCCTTGGCTTTGCACTGAAATCACTTGGGGAGCTTTCGAAAAATACTGTTGCCAAATAAAATCAAAAAATTTAAGTACTAGTGCAGGGCCTGCATCCCAGACCAATCAGAATCCCTGAGGAAAATGGGGTAGGAGAGAGGTAGTTTTAAAAATTGATTCTTAGGCTGGGTGCAATGGCTCACACCAACACTCTGGGAAGCCAGGGCATGCAGATCACCTGAGCTCGTGACCAGCCTGAACTAGAATGAGACCCCAATCTCTTAAAAATAGCTCAGCGTTGTGGCGGGTGCCTATAATCCTAGCTACTCGGGAGGTAGAGGCAAGAGAATCATTTGAGTCCAAGAGTCTAAGGTTGCTGTGAGCTATGACTCCATAGCACTCTACTAGGGGTGACAAAATGAGAACTCTGTCTCAAAAAAAAAAAAAAAATTATTATTACTTATGTCCAGGCTTACCACTGCTTTATTTAAAATGGAGAGGCTCTGTGGAATTTTTTTAAATTGCTTTTGTTGAAGGCTTAATAATGCCAGTATAGTTGGTGGAGGTAAAACTAACAAAAAAATGCAGTTTTATAGCCAGCCAGGACTTTGAAATTCCTCTAGTGGAAATTTTATCATAGATTATAGGAAACTTACTGTCTGTAGATCATAGGGTCCCCTGATGTTAAAAATGGCAAATAATTATCTTAAGTTACAAAACTTTTCTACAAGTATTAAAGAAGTATTTTCTAGCCATTAAGGGCTGTGTAAAAATAGACTACTTGGATATATTAAAATATATGACTTTTCTTTCTGAATATGTTTATATTTAGAATCTTGGCTAAGGGATAATATTCCTTGTCTTTATCTTTAATTTCTTTCTATGTAGAAGTAAGTTTTTGATCAAGTTTCTATCTTGAGCAGAGAATGAATAAATATAAAAGGGGTCAAATGAAGTGGTGAGAGTTTTTTATGAAAGCATTATAGGCTTGGCACTCGTGGCTTAGTGGTTAGGGTGCTGGCCACATATACCAGGACTAGTGGATTCAAACCCAGCCCAGACCTGCTAAAAAATGAGAACTACAACCAAAAAAATAGCCAGGCATTGTGGTGGGTGCCTGTAGTCCCAGCTGCTTGGGAGGCTGAGGCAAGAGAATTATTTAAGACCATGAGTTTGAGGTTGCTGTGAGCTGTGACACCAAGGCACTCTACCGAGGGCACCATAATAAAACTGTCTCCAAAAAAAAAAAAAAGCATTATAGAAATAAAAGAAAAATATAATACTCGTGTGTGTGTGTATATATATACACATATATATGTACATATATATGAACCCCCGTAAGTTGACCACCCAAGGACTGTAACAAATTGATTGACAAATAGAGGTGGTCAATGTAAGGAACTATGCCTACTGTACTCAGGTACTGATCTATGAAAATTAGGTCAACTTGAGGTGGTCATTGTCAGCTATGGAGGTTCTACTTACTGTATTTTGTGTGTGTTTTATGTACAGATGCTAGAGTGATCCTTTTAGCTATAACTGGGAGTCTACAATCATTTCCCCAACAGTTTCTCCTTTATTTGATATGTTATCTCTGTGGGTGCTTTGTAGGTGCTGGAGCTGGCAGGTAATGCTTCCAAGGATCTCAAAGTAAAACGTATCACTCCATGTCACTTGCAGCTTGCAATCCGCCGTGATGAAGAATTGGATTCTCTTATCAAGGCTACCATAGCTGGAGGTGGTATGTATTATTACTTAAGCTTAGATTATTATTGGTCTTTCTAACTAATATATCATTTAGATTAATGATCTGGTGCATTTGGTTTTTGGTTAATAGATTTTTTGCTCCTTCCTCCTCTTCTGTTTTCGATCTAATGCATTTGAATGGTTAAGCAGAAAGCATATAAACTTTAATTTCATAGATATTAAGTCTACTACAATTCTAGCCTCCTTTTCTTTTTTCTTTTTTTTTTTTTTAAGAGACAGAGTCTCACTTTATTGCCCTCAGTAGAGTACCATGGCGTTGCAGCTCACAGCAACCTCCAGCTCTTGGTCTTAAGCGATTCTCTTGCCTCAGCCTCCCAAGTAACTGGGACTACAGGCACCAGCCACAACACCTGGCTATATATATATATATATATATATATTTTTTTTTTTTTTTTGGCAATTTGGCCGGGCCGGGTTTGAACCTTCCACCCTCAGTGTATGGGGCTGGCACCCTACCCACTGAGCCATAGGTTCTGCCCTCTAGCTGTCTTTTCATGACATGAATCATGACATGAATAAATATTTATTCTCCTGATGGCCATATATATTCCTACTTTTATTTAGCTAATTTCTTGTTTAAATTTCATGCAACATTTAAAACCTGATGTTTAAAATATTTCCCATACCTTTTTAAACTGTTTGAAAAATGACCTCAAGAAATTGCTTAACATAGTGCCCTTCAAAGGGTTGAAATAATCAAAGTGGATCAGGATCAGTGAAGGGTAAAGATAGGGTGGGCACAAATCTTAGCAGTCTAGGAGGCTGAGGCAGGAGAATTGCTGGAGCTCAGGAGTTCAAGACCAGCCCAAGCAATAGTGAGACCCAGTCTCTAGTCAAAGTAGAAAAACTGAGGCAAGAGAATCACTTGAGCCCAGGAGTTTGAGGTTACTGTGAGCTATGATGCCATGGCATTCTCCTCAGGGCGCCAAAGTGAGACTCTTGTCTCAAAAAAAAAAAGGCACCTGAACACACAGAAATTTACCTGTAGTTTAGAGAGGTTCACAGACTCCTGGGATTAACCCTTGTTATAATATTTTACAATCAGAAGGTAAAAGGAGACTTAAGTAAATTTCGTTTGTATAATTGCTCTTTATGTTTAAAGCACTAAAGTGTTACAATGTGACCAACTGAAGTTTTTAATAACTTCTTTAATTTCATTCTAGGAGTGATCCCTCATATCCATAAATCTCTGATTGGAAAGAAGGGACAGCAGAAAACTGCTTAGAGGATTGTTTTGACCAACCATCTTCCGCCCCATCATTGTACTGTAACTGGGACAGAAGAAATAATGGGGATATGTGGAATTTTTAAAAACAGTTAAATGAAAAGCATAGACAATTACTGTAGACATAAAAGAAACATTTGTATGTTCTTAAACTC
>CAUYQV010162740.1:0-16398 GCA_963574575.1 Galagoides demidoff | reverse complement strand
TTGTTGCTCTTTGTTGAATCTCTCTCTTTCTCTCCTTGACTTTTCAGGCAGACTGAACTTTTTGTGTTTATTACTTTTAACATTGTTTTAAGCTTTTACATAATACTGTAGTTATCTTATCTCTTTTTTTTTTTTTTTTTGAGACGGACGCTCAAGCTATCCCCCTGGGTAGAGTGCTATGGCATCACAGCTCACAGCAACCTCCAACTCCTGGGCTCAAGCGAGTCTCCTGCCTCCGCCTCCCAAGTAGCTGGGACCACAGGCGCCTGCCACAGCACCCAGCCATTTTTTGGTTGCAGCCATCATTGTTGGTTGGCGGGCCCCGGCTGGGGATTCGAACACGCCACCTTAGGTGTACGCGGCTGGCGCCTTAGCCGCTTGAGCCACAGGCACCGAGCCATAACTTTTGAAAATTAAAAAAAAATTTTTTTTGAGACAGAGTCTCACTCAGTTACCCGGGGTTGAGTGCCATGGTGTTATACCTCACAGCAAACTCGAACTCTTGGGCTCAAGTGATCCTCTTGCCTCAGTCTCCCAAGTAGCTGGGACTACAAGTGCCCACCACAACTCCCAGCTATTTTTTTTAGAGATGGAGTCTCACTCTTGCTCAGACTGGTTTCGAACTCCTAAACTCAATGTACCTGCCCTCCCAGTGCTAGGATTCCAGGCAAGAGCCACCACACCCAACCCTGAAAATAAAAATTCTAATCAAGAATATTTTAAAGGATAAAAAAATAAAACCACTATAGGGCTTGAAGAAAAAAGGCAAACATTTTATATGCTCTAGGCAAATATTTTATATACTCTAGAGAGTGGACAAGCTTCTTAGTAAGTCACCAAAGACAAGACCTATAAAGAGGAAATCCAATGCATTTAACATGAAAAGTTTACATTTAAAGGTCAAAAATCAAACTAACCAAAATTAAAATGCAAGTAAACAGAAGAAAATACTTTTAACAATGTACTACCATGGCTCAGCACCTGTGGCTCAAGTGGCTAAGGCACCAGCCACATACACCTAAGGTGGCAAGTTCAAATCCAGCCGGGCCCACCAAACAACAATGATAGCTACATCCAAAAATAACCAGGCATTGTGGTAGGCACCTGTGGTCCCAGCTACGTGGGAGGCTGAGACAGGAGACTCACTTGAGCCCAGGAGTTGGAGGTTGCTGTGAACTGTGATGCCACAGTACTCTATCCAGAGGGATAGCTCGAGGTTCTGTCTCAAAAAAAAGAACAACAATGTACTACCATAAAAGAATTAGTATCTTTAAAATATAGTATAAGAGCTCTTTGACTCAGTAAGAAAGGGACAAACGCCAGTACTCCCAATAGAAAAACAGGCAAAAAGAGGTAGTACCCATAGCTCAGTGGGTCAGGTGCTGGGAACATACACCCAGGCTTGTGAGTTCAAACCCAGCCTGGGCCAGCTAAACAACAATAACAACTACAACAAAAAAATAACCACAAAAAAAAAAAAAAACAGGCATTGTGGCAGGCAGCTGAAGTACCAGCTACTTGGGAGGCTGAGGCAAGAGAATCACTTAAGCTCAAGGTTGCTGTGAGCTGTGAGGCCATAGCACTCTACTGAGGACAACATAGTGAGACTCCATCTAAAAAAAAAAAAAAAAAAAAAGGCAAAGGACCTTAACAGGTAATTCTTTTGATTTCTTTGTTTTTTGTTTTGGAGGGATGGTTTAGTCAGAGTCTCACTCTCTTGCCTCAGTCTAGAGTGCCCTAGCAGCAGACAGATCCACAGCAACTGCAAACCCCTGGGTTCAAGCAATCCCCCTGCCTCAGCCTCCAAAGTAGTCGGGACTATAGGCACCTGCCACAATATTGGCTAATTTTTCTATTTTTAGTAGAAATGGGTTTTGATCTTTCTCAAGCTGATCTTGAACTCCTGATTTCAACCAATCATCCTACCTTGGCCTCCCAGAGTGCTAGGATGACAGGCATGAGCCCCCATACCCAGCCTGAACAGGTAATTCATGAAAGGAAATATCCAAATAAAACATTTGAAGTAATTTCAACCTCAATAGCAGTTGAAGAAATTCAATTAAAAACACAGGTGCCATTTTCTTCCTATAAGTTAGCAAAGATTATTTTTCAGTGACACCCAATGTTACTAAATTTGTAGGTAATGGACACTCTTAAACTGTGATGGGAAGTAAAACCTTCCTTGAGGGCAATTTGATAGTATATATCACAAACAGTAAATATACACATAACCTCTAACCTAGAGATTCTTCCAGAAATTTACCCAAAGGGCACAATTAATCATATATTTTATGATTTAGCTACTAAATTAATTGCTGCAGCCCTAATTAAAATGTCAAAAGATAAGATGCAACATAAATGACAAACAGGAACTGATTACCTAAAGTAGACAAATCTATATGATCGAACACATGAAGCTATTAGGACAGGCCAGATGCCACTGTACCAAAATGGGAAGAGGTTTGAAACCTAGAAAACTGTGGTTCCATTAAGTGAATAGAAATCTGTTGTGCAGAGTAAAATGATCCTTCAATTAGAAGTGTAATTCCAAGGAATAAAGAATAGTTAAACTAAGCTGGAACAGAACAAGTAATCACCACACAGGGACTTAAAGATTTTTTTTTTTTTTTTTTGTAATAGAGAAAGATAAAAACTCAAATGTTTATCAGGAGGGAAATGATTATATATAAGGTATAATCACCAGTAGGACACTAGGTAGACATAAAAAAATAGATGATTTCTCTTTAGGCATTAACACAGAAAAATCCCAAGGTAACAAAAAGTAAACAACAGTCCATATAGTATGCTATATACTATGCATTCTTATGCTGTATATTATAAAAAGGAGAAAATAAGACAGTATTTGCATTTGCTTATATCTGCATTTTCTTTTTTTTTTTTTTTTTTTTTTGAGACGGAGCCTCAAGCTATCCCCCTGGGCAGAGTGCCATGGCATCACAGCTAACAGCAACCACCAACACCTGGGCACAAGCGAGTCTCCCGCCACCGCCACCCAAGTAGCTGAGAACACAGGCGCCCGCCACAACGCCCGGCCATTTTTTGGTTGCAGCCATCATTGTTGTTTGGCGGGCCTGGGCTGGGGATCTGAACCCGCCACCTTAGGTGTACGTGGCTGGCACCCTAGCCGACTGAGCCACAGGCGCCGAGCCTCTTTCTTTTTTTTTTTTAAGAGACAGAGTCTTACTTTCTCGCCCTGGATAGAGTGCCATGGCGTCACACAACTCACAGCAACCTCAAACTCTTGGGCTTATGGAATTCTCTTGCCTCATCCTCCCAAGTAGCTGGGACCACAGGTGCCTGCCACAACGCCCAGCTACTTTTTTGTTGCAATTTGAACAACAGGTTTGAACCTGTTTGAACTCGACACCCTCAGTATATTGGGCCAGGTTTGAACTCGACACCCTCAGTATATGGGGCCAGCATCCTACTCACTAAGCCACAGGTGCCGCCCTATATCTGCATTTTAAAAAAATCTACACATTGGGAAAATAAAACAGAAACTAATAAAAATGGTAAATTCTCAGGCATGAAGGAGGGGTGAGGTAGACAGGGACCGGAGGACAACACACCTGAACGCATACTTTATTTTGATTTTGAGCCATATGATTTATTTTCTTCTAAAAAATTGAAAATAAATAATGTGAAAGAAAATGCAGACACTAGGAGTAGGAAGAATGAATTATTCAAATTGAAGAATATTATACACAGATTCTTCCGTAATGTTTCTGGATGACTAACAGACCAGAAGTCTATCACCTCAGAGAGGTGGGGAGGTTGCTGTCGATACTTGTTGGCTTTACAGGAAGCCAAAGGAATAGTTTCCAAACAACACATGCCACTTGAATGAGCAAGACATACCAAACTCTAGCCATCTGTATAACTGCAAGCCTGTCTGATAAACAAAACAAAACTCTGAAAAACAAAAGAGGCATAGTAATTATTTTCTTCCGGAAGGAAGCTGAATGCATCCAACCAGTCCCCTCCAGTTGATCAGCCCTTGGAGTTGGCAAGGTGCCTTTACATAGCTTATCTCTTTAATCCAACTATTTCTTTGAGAAAGGTGCTGGGACAGACAAAAAACAGAAGTTTTGCTTCCAAAACTTCTATGCTGTCCAAAGGCCCACAGCTAGTGCACCGCAGACAGGGACTGGAACCCAGGTCTCTTGGCACCAAGCCCTTTCTTTGCCCAATATACCTCCTTGACCTCACTTCAGGCCACTCCCCTTCTTGGACCCCCGTCTTTGGGTTGAGACATGGACAGCTAAGAACAGTAGAGGGAGGAAGGGGAGTCTAGAGTGAGCTTCTCCCACTTTCCTACAAACTCATCTAAAATAGCCCCCGAGAGAGATTGTTATACAGCTAGGAAGAAACCCAGTAACAGAAAACAAAAACCTGTATTAGAGATGAAGACATTAACTATAAATCAGTACTGACAGGGTACTTAGATCATGGTCCAGCTAATGAAAGACTTTATTTAATGAGATACTCAGGTGATTGAAAGCTCCAGTTGTTTCCATACCTGGAATCAAATAAGGTGCCATCCAGAAGCGTGCCATTGTAGTGATATCTGAGAAAGTCCCCACTCTGACTTATCCGCTCACAGTTTTCAGGTATCACCTTGTTCTCAATGGAAATGCTGTCCTTGGGGTTATGGAGGTCCAATAACACAACATCAAAAACCAGAGAGGCCTGTCCAGGAATGTCTTTCCCTGGAATGGAATGGAGGAAGATGGTTAAATTAAAACACACGCTTTAGGAAATACTTCACAATGCAATACCCTCTGGGTTGGTGTTACTCATTCCTGGAAGTTGTTAAGCAAAGAAAACAAATGTTCCCCAGGTCTTGGGTGATCTTCCACAGTGTCCAACCATGGGCTCGTGGATATAATCTAAAGCCTGACTTACTCAGGACAAAAAGCAAACTGATATTAATGACATAAGAGCATACCACGACCATGTGTTTTGTGCTCATGCTGGAAAATCAAAGCTCTATGTGGGTGGTCATACACCCACACGCAAACCCAAATACATGCCTCTGTGGGTTTCTGCTTGTGTACAAACGCAAAGCACAGACACTTAAAGGCACAAATTCCAAAGCTCTGGTCTGGTTCTGGAGAACTGCACACAGACTTCTTGTTTGGAACCAACAGTCAATATTTTTAAGAGGCCAAATGCAAAATTCAATCCTTTAAGTGTATCCAAAACAAGATATAAATAAAATGAAAGTCGGCTGAGATAACAGAAAAAATGGCACCCATAATCCAAAATGCAAATACTCCTCAAATTATTTCTATCTCATTTCTCAGTGTTACTGGCTTCTCTTGGATGTTCCTGATAGTGAGAATGTATTAAATATGTGCAAAATAAAATCCACTTGGAGAGATTATAGGGCACTCATTCTTCCTATAAAGATAAAACATCAACCAATAAGTAGCTCTTAAATCCAGTGATTTGACATAAAAGGAAATTAACTCACAAACCAACTACCTTAGCACTCTTGGCTTGCCATTTGCTATTCCATGCAAAGGAGCAGGCCTGAGCAAGGGAGCCCAACAACACGCCCAGCCTGAGCTCCTGCAAATGGTCCTGTGGCAGAGTCCATCCCTTGGGTCTCCCCTCAGAGAAATAATTAAATCACCAAAAGCAGGCTACTGAGTCAGCCTCTGGAATGCAAGGTGTGGTCAATCCCTGAAGCATGTGTAAGACAAAATATTAATCTTTTGTACTTTTCTACATCTTTTAATTTAAAAGAAGAAAAGAAAGCCATGAAAGTAACCCAGGATTTAAATTTTTCTAGCACTAGATCAGGCATGGTGGGCTCACACCTGTATTCCTGGCACTCTGAGAGGCTGAGGCAAGAGGATCACTTGAGCTCACGAGTTCAGGACTAGCCTAAGCAAGAGCAAGACCTGGTCTCTACTAAAAGAGAAAAATTAGCTGGGGGTTGTACTAGGCTGAGATTAGAAGATTGCTTAGTCCAGGAGTTTGAGGTTGCTAAGAGCTATGCTGACACCATAGTACTCTACCCATGGTGGCAGAGACTCTGTCTCAAAAATAAATAAATAAATAGACTGGGTGCAGTGGCTCATGCCTGTAATCTTAGCTTTCTGGGGGGCTGAGGCAAGTAGATGATCTGAGCTCAGGTGTTCAAAACCAGCCTAAGCAAGAGTGACACCTAGTCTCTAAAAATAGCAGGCACTATGGTAGGCACTGGTAGTCCCAGCTACTCAGGAAGCTGAGGCAAGAGGACCTCTTGAGCCTAAGAGTTTGAGGTTGCTGAGAGATATGATGACACCATGGCACTCTACCTAGGGCAACAGAATGAGACTCTGTCTCAGAAAAAGAAAAAAAAGAAATTGGCTCAGTGCCCATAGCTCAGTGAGTAGGGCACTGGCCACATACACCAAGACTGGCAGGTTCAAGCCCAGCCCGGGCCTGCTAAACAACGGTGACAACTGCAACCAAAAAATAGTGGGGCATTGTGGCAGGTGCCTGTATTCCCAGCTTGAGAGGCTGAGGCAAGAGAATGGCCTAAACCCAAGAATTTGAGGTTGCTGTGAGCTGTGATGTCACAGTACTCTGTGAGACTCAGACATAGTGAGACTTTGTCCCCCCCGCCCCCAAAATAGGCTTGGATGATGCCAGAAGTATGTGGGGGCCAAGATGAATAAATGAGCTTACTATTGCCAAGGATGAGAAAATATGAACCCCAATAAGAATAGTAACTTATATCTCAAGGAGGAGAGAATTAAGATGTATTTAAAGCAGTGGTTTTTAAACTTTATTTTTCTTTTAGTAGGGAATTCCATCCTCCCTCCCTGCTTTTTAAGAAACTATCTGGACATCCCCAGCATGTAAAATATACCACGTATAAAAATAGAGGTGCACAGGAGACAAGGCCACTCAGCTCCCCTCTCCTGCTCTGAAGACTTACAGAGCAAGGAAACAGACCAGAAAACATAATGCTGATTATTACAAGTTATTATTATAAGGTGGGTATCACTATCAGTAAACTTCTTAATAGCATCATGTTCTCATTTTTATACATATATACATATATATATATATATTTTTTTTTTTTTTTGAGACAGAGTATAACTCTGTCACCCTGGGTAGAGTGCCATTGTGTCATAGCTCATAGCAACCTCAAACTTTTGGGCTTGAGCATTCCTCTGGCCTCAGCCTCCCAAGTATCTGGGACTGTAAGCACCCACCACCTTGCCCAGCTAGTTTTTCTACTTTTAGGGATCTCTTTCATGCTCAGGCTGCTCTTGAACTCCTGAACTCAAGCAATCCTCCTGCCTTGGCCTCCCAGAGTGCTAAGATGACAGGTGTGAGCCACCACACCCAGCCTTAACCATAAACAGTCATGTACCAGAGACTGCACGTACAATGATGGTCCCATAAGATTCTCATACTGTATTGTATTATACTTTTCCTATGTTTAGGCATATTTAGATCTACAAATATTTACCATTACGTTAAACTGCCTATAGTAATCAGTACAGTAACATGTTGTGCAGGTGTGTAACCAGGAAGCAACAGGCTACTCCTTACAGCCTAGCTGTACCATGTAGGTTTGTGTAAGCATACTTATGATGGTTTTTTTGTTTGTTTGCAGTTTTTGGCCTGGGCTGGGTTTGAACCTGCCACCTCCCACTCCTTTGAGCCACAGGTGCTGCCCTACTTATGATGTTTTGGTATAACAAAATCACAATCGCCTAACAACATAGTTCCAAGAATGTATCCCTGTAGTCAAGTGACACATGACTATAATATGCTGTTTAAATGCCTGGAGGTCTCTTTGTTGTGTCAGCCTGTCAGTATGATTAAACATGCCTGAAATGCAAACATGAGTAACTAAGAAATTCTGTTTATCAGCTAATACTCTGTTTCCCTTTACAGTAAAATTACAAACAGGACCATGAATTATAATTAACGTGTTTTCTTTTCTTTTTTTTTTTTTTAATACAGACAGGATCTCGCTATGTTGCTCAGGCTGGTCCTGAATTCCTGGCCTCAAGCAATCCTCCCATCTCAGCCTCCCAAAGTGCTGGAACTATGGGTAAGAACCACCACACCACACCCAATTAATGTATTTTCTAACATTATGCTTCACTTTTGTCCATAAGTAGAACCCATCACAGAGGTACAAATCGGGATAACTTTGGCAATTCTGGCATCATATGGGTAAATTTCTGCCTTGATGTCTGCAGCTTTTAGACTGTCAGGTTCAAATCTCATTTCATTTCATGAGAAAGCAACACAGGCTGGTGCCCAAGGCCATAGCTGGTACAGCAGAAGCAGAGGGCTTCCTTATGAACACCACTGACCACGAGTCAGAGAAGTTTCTGAAACTCCATCACAGATGAGTGCTGTCCAACAGCAGTGATGGAAATGCTGTGCACTGTCCAGTAGAGCAGCCCTCAGCAACATGTGGTTCTTGAGTACCTGAGACGTGGTAGCTGAGGAACTAAATTTTAAATTTTGCGTACATATAAATGTATATGTGTGTGTGTATATATAGATATATAGATAGAGATTTTTTTTTTTTTTGAGACAGTCTCACTCTCTTGCCCAGGCTAGAATACTGTGGTATCAGGCTAGCTCATAGCAACCTCAAACTCCTGGGTTCAAGCAATCCTCATGCCTCAGCCTCACGAGTGGTTGGAACTACAGGCATCTGTCACAATACCTTGACCTCCCAGAGTGCTAGGATTACAAGGCATGAACTACTGGGCCTGCCTTAAATTTTGTTTAAATGTTCATTCATTTTTGGCTGGGTGCAGTGGCTCATGCCTGTAATCCTAGCACTCTGAGAAGGCAAGGCAAGTGAACCTGCCTGAGTTTGCAGGTTCAAGACCAGCCTAAGCAAGAGCAAGATTCTAGCTCTAAAAATAGCTGGGCATTGTGGTGGGCGCCAGCTACTTGGAAGGCTGAGGTAAGAGAATCACTTGAGCCCAAGAGTATGAGGTTGCTGTGAGCTATGATGCTATGGCACTGTACCAAGGGCAACAAAGTAAGACTGTATCTCAATAAAATAAATAAATAAAATAAAATGAATAGGCTTGGTGCCTATAGCTCGGTGGCTAGACAGCCAATCAAATAGCCGGGTGTAGTGGCGGGCCCTGTAATCCCACCTACGTACTTGGGAGGCTGAGGCAAGAGAATCGCTTAAGCCCAAGAGGTTGAGGTTGCTATAAGCTGTAATTTCACAGCACTCTATCAAGAGTGACATAGTGAGACTCTATCTCAAATAAATAAATAAATAAATAAAATTAAATGTTCATTCATTTTCACTTAAATGTAAATAGCCACATGTAGCTAGTGGTTACCACATTAGACAGTGCAAGTCTAGACCAAAAGGTCTGGTGTGTTTCGTGTGGTGACAGCTGAATTAATCACTGCAGTAAAATAAGGCTGCATGAGAATGGCTCTGAGAAAGAGCAGGACTCACCATCTCCATCTTCACCGTAGGCCAGGAAAGGAGGAATGGTGATGATGCGCTTTTCCCCCACACACATGCCCAGCAGCCCCTTGTCCATTCCAGGAATCAGCCAACCAATTCCCACATACGTGTCATACGTTTTCATGCGATTGTGACTGAAAACCAATGAGAAAGGAGAAAGTACCATCCTATGAGTTGGTTCCAACCCACCTTTCAGTAAGGTTTTGTTACCCGAACCTAAGCTAAACATTAAGCCCATACCCATCCTTAAAGACAAGCATTCATGGATCTTTGCCCCAAATACACAACAGAACTCCTCACATTTAGGAAGAAATGAAAAGCATGTACTTATATCAGCAATTGACAAAAATGGGCCAGCTATTCCTCTAATCAGATGGCATTTAATGAGAGGCAACCACAAAGTGTTCCCTGTTGTCCAGCTTAGCCCCACCCCTCTCCAGAGCATCATATAAATTCATCTTTCCCCTCCTCCTATGGGAAAAGTATGAAAATAAACCAAAATATTCATAAGCCTAATTAGAAATAGGGCCCTTCACTTAATGAAGAGATCTCAAAACACTGTTAAGTTGGATATATAATCATTGCTCTTAAATTTTTCTCAGATGTGCTGGGAGGAGTGGCTCATGCCTATAATCCCAGCTCTTTGGGAGGCCAAGACAAGGGACTGCTCGACACCAGGAGTTTGAGACAAGCCTGGGCAACACAGCAAGACCCTGTTTCTATAACAAATAGAAACATTATTCAGCATGCACCTATATGGTAAGTTATGGTAGCATGCACCTATAAACCCAGGTACTCAGGAGGTTGAGAGGCTGAGGTGGGAGGATTGTTTGAGCCCAGGAGTTTGAGGTCACGGTGAGCTATGATCACATAACTGTACTCCAGCCTGGACAAAGCAAAACCCTGTATCTGAAAAAAGAAAAAGGAAAAAAAGAAAAGAAAAGAAAAAATTCTTTAAAATCTCCTAAGATAGATTAAAATTTTGACTATGGCACCATAGAGCATGCACTATTGACCAAAGGTCTGAAGTAGAGGAGTAGAAATTCCTTTTCTGGTTTCTACCTGGGCACAAGTAAGTGAGATAGAAGAAAGCAACTCAGGGCCATTTCACTGATACTGCCTTGAGTGGCAGGACTTACCTCGAATCAAACAGGGTCCCATCCAGGAACGTTCCATTGTAGTGGTACCTCACAAAATCAGACACCTGGATGGTCCGAAGGCAGCTAGGGGGCTTAAAATAAGTGTGAATCTGAACCTGGTCTTCAGAATTCCAAATATCCATCAGAAGTACATCAAAATGAAGCACTGAATTTGGGGGGATCACACCAGCTAGAAGTTAAAGAGAGTTCACACTGAGTTCACAATTACTGCCTTTTGGGTCAAACACCTAGGACATAGCCAAGGTGAACGGAATCTAAAAGGGTTCAAGCCAGTCACTGGTATACAATTCCAAAATAACTCATGCTTCCTGTCTTTCCTCCAAAGGAAATTAAAAGAAAAGAGAAAATACAAAATTGTCCTCTCATCAAGGGTATCATTCAATGCATTCATGTTAACAACTCTTATATCTAGAAAAATAGAAGCCTAAGATGGAAATTTCAGCTATATGTGAGTTAATTGCTTTTCATTTCCCCCAATCTAAAGCTTCCAACATTCTCAGGTCTGCTTGACTGAAAGGCCTACAAATGTTCTGGTTGTTTCTGTAGCTGTGCATATAAATACAGAACAAGAACTTACAAACGCCTTCGTTTCCATAGGCAAGCTTTGGGGGAATCTTCACAAAACGCCTCTCATTCACGCACATCCCAATCAGAGCTTGGTCCATCCCTGTTATTAGCTGTCCTTTTCCCACAAACACGTTGAAAGTAGAGTCTCTGTCATAGCTGAAGACCCAAAAGAGAGAGAAAGACCAGTATAAATGGCCCTTTTCTTAGTGAAATAAACCTGTGAAAATGTGCTCGGCAAAGCAAAACACCTGCTAAGGAGTTCCAGCTACAGGAGTATCTTCACTGGACAGTACCTGTGGGCTCGGAATTTTTAGATTACCTTGAATATGACCAACAAATCTAGTAAGGTAAGTATAAGTATTAACTCTCCCTAGAAAAATAAAATACATTAACTTTGCCTTGCAAAATAGCTACTTATTCTTCCACTAAAAAAAAAAGTTTACTTCATTTTCTATGTGATTGGTAAATAAAAGCAACATCAGAGGTACCGATGGCCCAATTTAACATACAAACAGTTAATTTTTTTTTTTTTTTTTTTTGCAGTTTTTGGCCGGGGCCAGGTTTGAACCCACCACCTCCAGTATATGGGGCCAGCGCCCTACTCCTTTGAGCCACAGGTGCTGCCCAATTTTTTTTTTTAAGAGTCTCACTCTGTTGCCACAGTGGCATCACTGTAGCTCACAGCAACCTCAAACTCCTGGGCTCAAACAATCCTCTTGCTTCACTTCAGCTTCCCCGTGTTGCTAGGACTGCAAGCATGCACCACAACGCCTAGCTAGTAATTCTCTTACTTTTTAAAATGATCATGTATTTACTTAGGTAATAAAACGTTAAGAGCTGCTGGGATTTACTTTATCAGAGGTGCAACCTTCATTTTGTAAATTACTTTCACTGTCTTTTTCATTTTCCCTAAAGAACAGCATAGGCTAGCAGCAGAGTCCACTTTATCTGGCCTATCAGGGCAGTTTTCCCAGGCCTGTCCCCCTTCCCTTTCTCCTCCTAGTTTCATAGCCTATTTTCATAGCCTTCTTTTCTTCAAGGTCAGTGAACAGGAGGCAGGATTTCAAGTTCCAGCCAAAGAGACAGAGGACAAAAGCACATGGTCAGCTCTGTACCCAAGACAGCTTTACACTTCCACCCTCTACCTCCGGGGCCCCAACACCACCCCCTGGAATGCCCACTCTTGAATTTCACTCAGCTCGGGCCTAGTCATGGCATGGGGCCATCTTCAAACTGGAGGGTTGATAAAATGGACCAGAAAGCAAGCATTCAAAGACTACCAAAGCACAGAACATATGCAAACAGCAAAAATTCACAGATAGGAAACTATTTAAAAAAATTTTTTTATCCACAGAACCTGATATAGTTCCCAAATTTAATAAAAGTTTTTAACAATAACTAATATTTATAGTGTTTATTATGCATCTGGCCCAGTAACAAACTAAGCTCTTCACATACACTACCTCATTTAATCCTCTGGAAGAATTAAACTTTGAAGTGAGTGCTATGATACTCAGGTTCCTTGGAGGTTAAAAACTTCCCAAACTCATGGAATTTAGCCAAGTGTGAAAAAAAGCTAGAACCCAGGACTGATTCTCACCCTCCAGGTACAGGGCTTCCCCAGAGGTGTTGTTGCAGCGCCAGACACATACACCAAGGCTGGCAGGTTCAAACCCAGCCCCGGCCAGCTAAACAATGACAACTGCAAAAAAAAAAAAAAAAAATAGCCAGGCATGGTGGCTGGTGCCTGTAGTCTCAGCTACTTGGGAGGCTAAGGCTAGAGAATCGCTTAAACCCAAGAGTTGGAGGTTGCTATGAGCTGTGATGCCACGGCACTCTACCCAGGGCAACATAGTGAGTCTCTGTCTCAAAAAAAAAAAAAAAAAAGTTGTTGGTGGTGAGTGCAGTGGCTCATGCCTATAATCCCAGCACTCTGGGAAGCCCAGGCAGGTGGTTGCCTAAGCTCACAAGTTCAAGACCAGCCTGAGCTAGAGTGACATACCCCTTCTCCTTCTCTAAAAATTGCCAGGCATTGGGACAGGAGCCTGTAGTCCCACCTACTTGGGGGGACAAGGCAAGAGACTTGCTGAGCCTCAGAGTTTGAGGTTGCTGTGAGCTACGATGCCAGGTACTCTACTGAGGGTGACAAAATGAGACTCTGTGTCAAAAAAATAAAAAAAGCTATTGTTGCCTCACAGTATTAATTTTTTTATTTAATGACTGCATGAGCCCTGTGAATAATTACGCATTAAAGAGTTAAAAGCCAAAAAAAAAAAAAAAACTTTCTGAAAGAAATGTATACATTTATACAAGAAACTAACACTGTAAGACCAATCTTATCTATTGCATCAAATGGACCATCTGGAAAAATAAAATTGTTCTAACCAGCAAAATGGCACAAATTCATAGGCCACATCAAGCCCAGAACTGGTCATGAAAGTTATTTCCGCAAACTCTGGAATAAATGCTTGTACAGCCTGTCCTAGTATCTGCTTATTTACACCTTTTATAGGCATCCTATTCAGAGTCCTGCAGGAAACACATGACATACCCAAAGTAGGCAGTTCCAGGAAAGTTTAATAAAGGGGCTGTGCACAGCTAACATCATACTCAATGATAGAAAACTAAATAAAAGCTTTTTCCCTATGATCAGGAAAGAGGAAAGGAAGCCTGATCTAGCCACTTCTATTTAATGTACTTCTAGAACTCCCTGCCAGGGCAATTAAGCAAGAAAAAAGAAAATACAAGGCACACAAATTGGAAAATGAGAAGTAAAAATATCTCTGTTCACAGATGAAATGATCTTATATGTAGAAAACTCCATAAGAGTCCACAAAAAAAAATTTTTTTAGAATTAATAAACAAATTTGGCAAAGTTGCAGGATATAAAATCAACAGACAAAAATAAGTTGCGGCTCAGTGCCTGTGGCTCAAGCAGCTAAGATGCCAGCCACATATCCCTAAACTAGCGGGTTCAAATCCAGCCCAGGCCTGCCAAACAACAATGACCGCTGCAACCAAAAAAGAGCCAGATATTGTGGAAGGTGCCTATAGTCCCAGCTACTTGGGAGATGGAGGCAGGAGAATTGCTTGAGCCCAGGAGTTGGAGGTTGTTGTGAGCTGTGATGCCAACACACTCTACCCAAGGCGACAGCTTGAGGCTCTGTCTCAAAAATAAAATAAAATAAAATAAAAATATTGGGAAATATCTTCACTAGCATATATGTAGTTTATCTCCTAATAAACATACTAATAAACACAAAGAGAATTTATTACTAAATCCTACTATAGAGGATATTTTATTGATATGCATATTGATATATGGCATATATATTAGAATAATGTCCATAGCAGCTAAAGAGACATAAAATCAGTTTTAGAGGACATTAAACTTATTATCCATTACTCTTCACTTTCTAGTAGATTTTACAATATTATTTCATATAATAAATAGAAGTTACTGGAAGACAAAATGTTTTTGGAGAATGTGGATTAATCACAAAGGCTGTTGTGTTGGGGGATTAGAGCTTTGGTTCTAACTGCCATTGCTTTGAAAATTTCACAAAACTTTGGAGATGATAAATGTTTACAATTTGTTCCACATTGTTACTAAAACAATAGCCTATTAAATCTCCTGCCGGGGATAGGAGCAGACTGCAGGCCATCCACATTATTTATCAAGGGGGAAAAAACATTATTCACAAATTTTAATTGCTCCTATGGCACCAAGAGTCTGAAAATGAAACATAAAAATACAGCCTTGGGGAAGTTTCACTTGCAATGACTTTAGTGCAAACCTGACCAGAGGGACCCATGCCTCTGTCACAAAAGGACCTAAATAAAATAAGTTAATATAATAGTTTCAATTCAGGTCCTAGCGGACGTTGACATATTTTAAATCTCATTCTATCGACTGTAAACTCAACAGCTCCTACACATGACCAAAATAAATAAGTCATCACATCCCCTCAGGAACCAGCACCCTGAGGAGAACTTTTAGCAGAGATTTATTATTAGGTTCTCAGGGTAAAAGGAGCCAGCCAATCAGTGCTTAGAAAATTAAGCTGACCTTCCCTGCCTGAAGCTAAGGCTTAGGGTTGCAAAAGAGAAGAGGATTGGCAGGAGACATGGGTGGGAAGTACTAAGTCAGAGAAATGACCTTTGGATTAAAGCTATAAAAGGGGCCACCATTTGCCCTGAAACACCCTTGAAACCCTAGAAATATTTATCTCAGACTTGCTTTGCCTGCAACCCTCTCTCCACTGAGAGCAACACCATCCTTCTGGTTGCCCAGGTCAAAACCCTTAGAATCAGCTGGTACCACCTTCAAAAGGATATCTTAATCCCCATTTCTTATCACCCTGTTTCCATTCATGCCACCTACAGTGTGACATCATGATTTTGCTTAAAACTCAGCAATGGCTTCTCATTAAAGCTGAAGTCTTTTAAAAGGCTTACAAAGCTCTGGCTAATCTGCTCTCAACTTAGCCTTCACTCCAAATGTGTGGCCCTTCCCGGAATACTCTTCCTCCAAACACCCACTTGGCTAACTCTTTACCTTACAGGTCTTTCTCGGACATCACCCTCTCAATCAGGCCTTCCCTGACCCCAATATTTAAAACTGCATCCTGCCCTAGGCGCTAGAGTCCATACCCTTCCTGCCCTATTACACTCTTATGTTTTCTCTGTAATTTCTATAGCATTATCATCTTGTAACATACTGTATAGTTAACTTACTATATCTCTGCGTAATTTTTGTGTTCCCCTTTATAGCACGTGTAAGTTCCACAGGAGCAGGGATCTTTTTTGTTGTTGTTGTTCACTAACATATTCCAGATACTTAGTAGAGGCCAAATAATTATCTGTTGGATAAATGAACGAAGGCATAGTTTATCTGCAAAGAAAATGAGGCACATGGCTCGGCACCTGTGGCTCAATCGGCTAAGGCGCCAGCCACATACACCTAAGGTGGCGGGTTCGAATCCCCAGCCCAGGCCCACCAAACAACAATGATGGCTGCAACCAAAAAAAAAATGGCCGGGCGTTGTGGCGGGCGCCTGTGGTCCCAGCTACTTGGGAGGCGGAGGCAGGAGACTCCTTGAGCCCAGGAGTTGGAGGTTGCTATGAGCTGTGATGCCATGGCACTCTACCCAGGGGGATAGCTTGAGGCTCCGTCTCAAA